>JARFXV010002323.1:0-43097 GCA_031761425.1 Cosmopolites sordidus | reverse complement strand
AATTGTGTGAGTTTCACTTTTCGGATGTTCTCCTGTGGTACCAGCTTCGAAAAACTTTTCGATCAAATTACAAAACTTTAAAATATAGAATCGCTTCATTTTTGTATATTTGACGCTCCAACACACGCAAATCAATAATCAGTCACCCGTTTTGATTTATCTCTTTTACTTTTCAACATATGATTTTTTCAAAATCGAAGAAAATCGAATATATTGTAAAAATTGTATACCCGACTAGTTTTCTGTGAATATCTAGAAAACCGTTCGAGGTATCAAACTGCGCTTTTCGCCATTCGATTCCAAGTAATTTTCTGCGTTTCACTTTTCTGATATTTTCCTGTGGTACTCCCCTTGAAAAATTTTCGATTAAATTGCAAAACTTTAGAAAATAAAATCGTTTCATTTTTGGATATTTGACGCTCCAATACACGCAAATCAATAATCCGCCACCCCGTTTCGATTTATCTCTTTTACATTTCGACATATGATTTTTCAAAATCGAATATTTTGTAAAAATTTGTATTCCAGGACCAGTTTTCTGTGAATATCTAGAAAACCGTTCGAGATATCAAACTGCACTTTTCGCCATTCGATTTCCCGTAATGTTCTCCATCTTGTGACTTACTTTCATAAACATTGAGTGGGTTTCACTTTTCCGATGTTTTCCTAATGAATCCATGTTGAAAAATTTTCGATCAAATCGCAAAAGCTTTAAAAAATAGAATCGCTTCATTTTTGGATATTTGACGCTTCAATACACGTAAATCAATAATCCGTCACCCGTTTCGATTTATCTCTTTTACATTTCGACACATGATTTTTCAAAATCGAATATTTTGTAAAAATTGTATTCCAGGACCAGTTTTCTGTGAATATCTAGAAAACCGTTCGAGATATCAAACTGCACTTTTCGCCATTCGATTCCCCGTAATTTTCTCCATCTTGTGACTTACTTTCATAAAAATTGAGTGAGTTTCACTTTTCGGATGTTTTCTTAATGAACCCCATGTTGAAAAATTTTCGATCAAATTGCAAAACCTTAAAAAAATGAGTCGCTTTATTTTTGTATATTTGACGCCTCCAACACACTCAAATCAATAATCCTTCACCCGTTTTGATTTATCTCTTTTACTTTTCGACATATGATTTTTCAAAATCAAAGAAAATCGAATATTTTGAAAAAAATTGAATTCCCGGACTAGTTTTCTGTGAATATCTAGAAAACCGTTCGAGATATCATACTGCGCTTTTCGCCATTCGGCTTTTCGGATGTTTTCCTACGTACCCCCCTTTGAAAAATTTTCGGCCAAACTCCAAAACTTTAAAAAATAGAATCGCTTCATTTTTGGATATTTGACGCTCCAATAAACGTAAATCAATAATCCGTCACCCGTTTCGATTTATCTCTTTTACATTTCGACATATGATTTTTCAAAATCGAATATTTTGTAAAAATTGTATTCCAGGACCAGTTTTCTGTGAATATCTAGAAAAACCGTTCGAGATATCAAACTGTGCTTTTCGCCATTCGATTTGCCGTAATTTTCTCCATCTTGTGACTTACTTACTTTTGGGATGTTTTCCTGTCAAATCCCCTTCGAAAAATTTTCGATCAAATTGCAGAACTTTAAAAAATAGAATCACTTCATTTTGGATATTTGACGCTCCAATACAAGTAAATCCGTCACCCGTTTTGATTTATCTCTTTTACTTTTCGACATATGATTTTTTCAAAATCGAAGAAAATCGAATATTTTTTAAAAATTTCTATTCCGCGCCTAGTTTTATGTGAATATTAAGAAAACCGTTTGAGATATCAAACTGCGCTTTTCGCCATTCGATTCCCGGTAATTTTCTCCATCTTGTAACTTACTTTAAAAAAAATTGAGTGAGTTTTACTTTTCTGATGTTTTCCTATGATACCCCTTTGAAAAATTTTCGATCAAATTGCAAAACTTTAAAAAAATAAAATCGTTTCATTTTTGGATATTTGACCCTCCAATACACGCAAATCAATAATCAGTCACCCGTTTTGATTTATCTCTTTAACTTTTCAACATATGATTTTTTCAAAATCGAAGAAAATCGAATTATATTGTAAAAATTGTATTCCCCGACTAGTTTTCTGTGAATATCTAGAAAACCGTTCGAGGTGTCAAACTGCGCTTTTCGCCATTCGAGTCCAAGTAATTTTCTGCAGCTTGTGACCTACTTTCATAAAAATTGAGTGAGTTTCACTTTTCCGATATTTCCTAATGAATCCATGTTGAAAAATTTTCGAACAAATCGCAAAACTTTAAAAAATAGAATCGCTTCATTTTTGGATATTTGACGCTCCAGTACACGCAAATCAATAAATCCGTCACCCGTTTGATTTATCTCTTTTACTTTTCAACATATAATTTTTTTAAGATCGAAGAAAATCGAATATTTTGTAAAAATTGTATTCCAGGACTAGTTTTCTGCGAATATCTAGAAAACCGTTCGAGATATCAAACTGCGCTTTTCGCCATTTGTGTCCCCGCAGTTTTCTCCATCTTGTGGCTAACTTTCAGAGAAATTCAGTGAGTTTCACTTTTCGGATGTTTTCCTATGGTATCCCCTTCGAAAAATTTTCGATCAAATTACAAAACTTTAAAATATAGAATCGCTTCATTTTTGGATATTTGACGCTCCAATACACGTAAATCAATAATCCGTCACCCGTTTCAATTTATCTCTTTTACTTTTCGACATATGATTTTTCAAAATCCTACATACCCCCGTTTCCTACGTACCCCCTTTGAAAAATTTTCGATCAAATTGCAAAACCTTAAAAAATAGAATCGCTTCATTTTTGGATATTTGACGCTCCAATACACGCAAATCAATAATCCGTCACCCGTTCTGATTTATCTCTTACTTTTCGACATATGATTTTTTCAAAATCGAAGAAAATCGAATATTTTGTAAAAATTGTACTCCCTGCCTAGTTTTCTGTGAATATCTAGAAAACCGTTCGAGATAATAAACTGCGCTTTTCGCCGTTCGATTTCCCGTAATTTTCTCCATCTTGTGACTTACTTTCATAAAAATTTAGTGAGTTTCACTTTTCGGATGTTTTGCTGTGATACTCTTTTCGAAAAATTTTCGATCAACTTGCAAAACTTTAAAAAATAGAATCGCTTCATTTTTGGATATTTGACGCTCCAATACACGCAAATCAATAATCAGTCACCCGTTTTGATTTATCTCCTTTACTTTTCGACATATGATTTTTTCAAAATCGAAGAAAATCGAATATATTGTAAAAATTGTATTCCCTGCCTGGTTTTCTGCAAATATCTAGAAAACCATTCGAGATATCAAACTGCGCTTTTCGCCTTTCGATTCCCCGTAATTTCCTCCATCTTGTCACTTACTTTCATAAAAATTGTGTGAGTTTCACTTTTCGGATGTTCTCCTGTGGTACCAGCTTCGAAAACTTTTCGATCAAATTACAAAACTTTAAAATATAGAATCGCTTCATTTTTGTATATTTGACGCTCCAACACACGCAAATCAATAATCAGTCACCCGTTTTGATTTATCTCTTTTACTTTTCAACATATGATTTTTTCAAAATCGAAGAAAATCGAATATATTGTAAAAATTGTATACCCGACTAGTTTTCTGTGAATATCTAGAAAACCGTTCGAGGTATCAAACTGCGCTTTTCGCCATTCGATTCCAAGTAATTTTCTGCGTTTCACTTTTCTGATATTTTCCTGTGGTACTCCCCTTGAAAAATTTTCGATTAAATTGCAAAACTTTAGAAAATAAAATCGTTTCATTTTTGGATATTTGACGCTCCAATACACGCAAATCAATAATCCGCCACCCGTTTCGATTTATCTCTTTTACATTTCGACATATGATTTTTCAAAATCGAATATTTTGTAAAAATTGTATTCCAGGACCAGTTTTCTGTGAATATCTAGAAAACCGTTCGAGATATCAAACTGCACTTTTCGCCATTCGATTTCCCGTAATGTTCTCCATCTTGTGACTTACTTTCATAAACATTGAGTGGGTTTCACTTTTCCGATGTTTTCCTAATGAATCCATGTTGAAAAATTTTCGATCAAATCGCAAAGCTTTAAAAAATAGAATCGCTTCATTTTTGGATATTTGACGCTTCAATACACGTAAATCAATAATCCGTCACCCGTTTCGATTTATCTCTTTTACATTTCGACACATGATTTTTCAAAATCGAATATTTTGTAAAAATTGTATTCCAGGACCAGTTTTCTGTGAATATCTAGAAAACCGTTCGAGATATCAAACTGCACTTTTCGCCATTCGATTCCCCGTAATTTTCTCCATCTTGTGACTTACTTTCATAAAAATTGAGTGAGTTTCACTTTTCGGATGTTTTCTTAATGAACCCCATGTTGAAAAATTTTCGATCAAATTGCAAAACCTTAAAAAAATGAGTCGCTTTATTTTTGTATATTTGACGCTCCAACACACTCAAATCAATAATCCTTCACCCGTTTTGATTTATCTCTTTTACTTTTCGACATATGATTTTTTCAAAATCAAAGAAAATCGAATATTTTGAAAAAATTGAATTCCCGGACTAGTTTTCTGTGAATATCTAGAAAACCGTTCGAGATATCATACTGCGCTTTTCGCCATTCGGCTTTTCGGATGTTTTCCTACGTACCCCCTTTGAAAAATTTTCGGCCAAACTCCAAAACTTTAAAAAATAGAATCGCTTCATTTTTGGATATTTGACGCTCCAATAAACGTAAATCAATAATCCGTCACCCGTTTCGATTTATCTCTTTTACATTTCGACATATGATTTTTCAAAATCGAATATTTTGTAAAAATTGTATTCCAGGACCAGTTTTCTGTGAATATCTAGAAAACCGTTCGAGATATCAAACTGTGCTTTTCGCCATTCGATTTGCCGTAATTTTCTCCATCTTGTGACTTACTTACTTTTGGGATGTTTTCCTGTCAAATCCCCTTCGAAAAATTTTCGATCAAATTGCAGAACTTTAAAAAATAGAATCACTTCATTTTGGATATTTGACGCTCCAATACACGTAAATCAATAATCCGTCACCCGTTTCGATTTATCTCTTTTACTTTTCGACATATGATTTTTCAAAATCGAATATTTTGTAAAAATTGTCTTGCAGGACCAGTTTTCTGTGAATATATAGAATACCGTTCGAGATATCAAACTGAGCTTTCCGCCATTCGATTCCCCGTAATTTTCTCCATCTTGTGACTTACTTTCAAAAAAATTGAGTGACTTTCACTTTTCGGATGTTTTCTTAATGAACCCCATGTTGAAAAATTGTCGATCAAATTGCAAAACTTTAAAAAATAGAGTCGCTTCATTTTTGTATATTTGACGCTCCAACACACGCAAATCAATAATCCGTCACCCGTTTTGATTTATCTCTTTTACTTTTCAACATATGATTTTTTCAAAATCGAAGAAAATCGAATATATTGTAAACATTGTATTTCAGGACTAGTTTTCTGTGAATATCTAGAAAACCGTTCAAACTGCGCTTTTCGCCATTCGACTTTTCGGAGGTTTTCCTACGGTGCGTGAAAAATTTTCGATCAAATTGCAAAACTTTAAAAAATAGAGTCGCTTCATTTTTGGATATTTGACACTCCAATACACGCAAATCAATAATCCGTCACCCGTTTTGATTTATCTCTTTTTCTTTTCGACACATGATTTTTTCAAAATCGAAGAAAATCGAATATATTGTAAAAATTGTATTTCAGGATTAGTTTTCTGTGATATCTAGAAAACCGTTCGAGATATCAAACTGCGCTTATCGCCATTCGATTCCCCGTAATTTTCTCCATCTTGTAACTTACTTTCAAAAAAATTGAGTGAGTTTCACTTTTCGGATGTTTTCCTATGATACCCCCTTTGAAAAATTTTCGATCAAATTGCAAATCTTTAAAAAATAAAATCGCTTCATTTTTGGATATTTGACGCTCCAATACACGCAAATCAACAATCCGTTACCCGTTTTGATTTATCTCTTTTACTTTTCGACATATGATTTTTTCAAAATCGAATATTTTGTAAAAATTGTATTCCCCGACTAGTTTTCTGTGAATATCTAGAAAACCGTTCGAGATATCAAACTGCGCTTTTCGCCATTCGATTCCAAGTAATTTTCTGCATCTTGTGACTTACTTTCATAAAAATTGAGTGAGTTTCACTTTTCGGATGTTTCTCTATGGTACCCCCCTTTGAAAAATTTCGATCAAATTGCAAAACTTTAGAAAATAAAATCGTTTCATTTTTGGATATTTGACGCTCCAATACACGCAAATCAATAATCCGCCACCCGTTTTGATTTATCTCTTTTACTTTTCGACATATGATTTTTTCAAAATCGAAGAAAATCGAATATTTTGAAAAAATTGAATTCCCGGACTAGTTGTCCGTGAATATCTAGAAAACCATTCGAGATATCAAACTGCGCTTTTCGCCATTCGATTCCAAGTAATTTTCTGCATGTTGTGACCTACTTTCATAAAAATTGAGTGAGTTTCACTCTTCGAATATTTTCATGTGATACTCCCTTTGAAAAATTTTCGATCAAATTGCAAATATTTGACGCTCCAATACACGCAAATCAATAATCCGTCACCCGTTCTCATTTATCTCTTACTTTTCGACATATGATTTTTTCGAAATCGAAGAAAATCGAATATTTTGTAAAAATTGTACTCCTTGCCTAATTTTCTGTGAAAATCTAGAAAACCGTTCGAGATATTAAACTACGCTTTTCGCCGTTCGATTTCTCGTAATTTTCTCCATCTTGTGACTTACTTTCATAAAAATTTAGTTAGTTTCACTTTTCGGATGTTTTGCTGTGATACTCTCTTCGAAAAATTTTCGATCAACTTGCAAAACTATAAAAAATAGAATCGCTTCATTTTTGGATAATTGATGCTCCAATACACGCAAATCAATAATCCGTCACCCGTTTTGATTTATCTCTTACTTTTCGACATATGATTTTTTCAAAATCGAAGAAAATCGAATATTTTGTAAAAATTGTATTCCCTGCCTGGTTTTCTGTGAATATCTAGAAAATCGTTCCAGATATCAAACTGCGCTTTTCGCCATTCGATTTCCCGTAATTTTCTCCATCTTGTGACTTACTTTCATAAAAATTTAGTGAGTTTCACTTTTCGGATGTTTTGCTGTGATACTCTCTTCGAAAAATTTTCAATCAACTTGCAAAACTTTAAAAAATAGAATCGCTTCATTTTTGGATATTTGATGCTCCAATACACGCAAATCAATAATCCGTCACCCGTTTTAATTTATCTCTTTTACTTTTCGACATATGATTTTTTCAAAATCGAAGAAAATCGACAATTTTGTATAAATTGTATTCCAGGACTAGTTTTCTGTGAATATCTAGAAAACCGTTCGATATATCAAACTGCGCTTTTCATTTTTCCTCCTCTACAGCTCTTGCTGCATCACCCAATTGTTGACAAGTAGCTAAATCTTTTGAGGTCTTTTTTTATATGTGCGTACAATAAAATATAGTAATAATCATTAATACAATTATCAATACAAGTAATTTTAATTAGTAAATTGTATAGAATCATCACATGCATAAATTATTTGATAGTTATTATTTATTCAAAAAAGTGATTTCCTACAATGAACATCTAGATGGGCAAGCATTGAACGCGCGTTGCTCATCAACTAGCCCCAGTTGAGGCAACAAAATAAAAATTGCTTTTTTCGACATTCATAGGCCGTAAGTATACGAATTTTTAAGTATAAAAAATTAACTCTGGAATTATTTTTTAGAAAATGTAATGCCCTACAAGAATATGCCAAGGAATTATTTGCATCTCAAACGGTTCAAAAGTTATAACATTTTTAATGAAGAAAATTTCTTTTGCGTGTTATTTAAGTGAAAAATTTCAACTGAGCACTAACACCTTTTAAAACTGAACTAAAAATTTTTCCCAATCGGAGAATTTTTTGTCAATAAATAGGTTCTTTTTAGACCATAAATTCGATACGTTAGTTTTTTTGCTCTTATATATTTTTAGTTCATATATATATATATATATATATATATATATATATATATATATATATATATATATATATATATATATGTATATATATATATACATATATATATATATATATATATATATATATATATATATATATATATATATATATATATATATATATATACCTATATATATATATATATATATATATATATATATATATATATATATATATATTCAACATCAAGCGGATAGCCGGGAGAAAGGCTATATTATTTTTAAAGTTTTAGTTCGCAGCGAAAACTCAAAAAAAGAAAAAAAAGCCTAAAATTATAAAGTTATTAAATCACCAATTGAACAGCTATGATAAGAATTATCATTTTAAGCAAATATGCGTAAACGCATATTCGGAATAAATAATTATAATTTGAGGAATAAATAAACTAAAATTTTTTAAATTGAAATTTAAATTGATTTGGCAAAAAAATTGAGGTGGTATGCCAGTGTATTGATTTCAGTGTATGCATATTTAAATTCCACTTAAAAGCAAAATTGTTTCTGTATATAACGATATGCTTCTTATTTGCGGAGAAGCGACAATCAAATTAGAAATGTACTATGACATTTTCCGAACATATTCAAGTTAGGCGATACACATTCTGAACAGTTAATTTAATTAAATAATTAATCCATTGTTTCTTGATGTGACGCGAACCACTTAGAACGTGTTGTGTAAAATTAGTGATTTTAGTGAAAATTAGTAATTCAGCTTTGACGTTAAACCCATTAATGGGTAAGTTTTCCTTTGTTTTTGTAAAAAACAAACTAAATATATGCCGAAACATAGGGATTAAATGGCTAAAAATATCACATTTTATTTTCAAATAATACCTTAAGAGAACAATGAAACAATACACTGAATTTTCCCAACAATTTTCGATGTTGTCAGTTGAAAAAAAATAAATATGCGACACATTTTTTAAGTAAAATTGTTGTTCAGAATAATATACAGAATCGTTGGTTAAATTAATGAAAGTTATTTCGCTTATAACGCTATATATCGAAACATGTGCCCTCCAATGTAAGGGATCGGTGGGACTTCCTCGCGGTCAAGCAACTAACCGCTGCTCATTATCGCGGAGACACAGGTTGTTGTGCGTTCATACATATATATATATATATATATATATATATATATATATATATATATATATATATATATATATATATATATATATATATATATATATATATATATGTATATATATACATACATGCGAAAGGAAAAGCGCCGATTCAACATGCAGTTTGTTGCAAAAAAACTCTGGAAGAAAACAGGGGAATTAGCAAAGCTAAGTAGAAGCTCAGAAAGAAAAAGACACAAATGTTTTCCTTAATGCGTGAGGATGGTATAATACGCAGGGAACGGACGGAAATGTTAGAGGTTGTTATATGACAAAGCTATATGAGGACCAGAATCAAGCAAGAACAGCAATGCCCACTGAAGAACAAGTGCCGGATATCCTGGTGGAGGAAATGACAAAGGCAATAGACTCGATGAAAAATGGCAAGGCTCCAGGAAAGCATAGTATAACTGTGGAGATGTTAAAAGCTGGAGGTAGGACTTTGCATAAAACACTAGAAAAATTATACTCAAAATGTCAACAACAAGAACTATCCAGCTTATGGAAAAATGCAGAAGTGATTCTTTTACATAAGAAAGGAGCACGGGAAGTTTTAAAGAACTACCGTCCAATAAGCCTCGTATCAGTGGTGTACAAAGTTTTCACCAAGATAATATCCAAAAGAATACTAAGAAAACTTAATGACGCACAACCAAGGGAACAAGCAAGATTCAGGAGTGGATTCAGTACAATGGATGACATCCAGGTCCTACAGCGAGTCATAGAAAGACACAACGAATACACTATGCCACTGTGCTTGGCTTTTATCGATTATGAAAAAGCATTTGATTCAATCTCAAAGCGGGCCATAATGGGTGCATTGCTTAATCAAGGTGTAGAGAAAGCCTATGTAAATCTACTAGGATCGATATATCATGATGCTACAGCAACAGTCCACCTTGACGATCTTGAGGTTGGTGTGCGGCAGCGTGACGCAATATCGCCTCTTCTTTTCTCAGCCTGCCTAGAAGAAGTGTTCCGTAATCTGGACTACAGACGGGATGGAATAAGAATTAATGGTTCGTACTTAAATCATCTTAGATTCGGAGATGATATTGCTTTTGTAATTCGACACCCTAGGCTATATCTTTATGTACTTCGATTACAAATTTTCTAATTTCTCAGTAATATATTTTATAATGTGATCCTGACTAATCATGCTATTAATCATTTCATTGAGAACGTGGTTTAAAAATGTCAACTAACTTTGACACTTCATCTTTTAAATATAATGTATTTCAATAGCATGGGCAAGTTATTTCAAAATATGGCCTATTTAGTCAAGATTTCAAAATAGTACAACAATTGGCACTTTTCTTTCCACAAAAAATTTTATTGCTTATTTTTTGCAAAAAGACCACATTTCAAAGAACTCATACAATGCGGTCCTTTGAAAAAAAATAAGCAATAATATTTTTTGTGGAAAGAAAATGGCCAATTATATCATTTGGAAATCTTGACTAAATGGGCTATCTTTTGAAATGACTTGCTCAGGGTAGTGTAATAATTTTTTGAGTCAAAGTTAGTTGACATAATTTTTTAAACCACTATTCCATGAAACTTGCATCATGTCATAAAAAATAACATATTTTATCACGTTATAAAAAATAACACTGAAAAATTGGGAAATTTGTGATCACAGTACCTAGGGTGTCGAATTTAAAGATTTTCAAAAATATGCTTATTATTATTTAACATGATGACATGAATTTTTGCTTTTTTATTTTTGCCAGAGCTGGTATAACCTGGCCTTTCTCCCGGCTATCCGCTTGATGTTGAATATATATACATAGGTATATATATATATATATATATATATATATATATATATATATATATATATATATATATATATCATCAACTGCAGGATGAAGGCCTCTTCAGCATGCTTCCAACCTTCACCGTCCTGGGCTTTCCTCTGCCACTCGGGTCCAATATACTTAACGATGTCATCAGTCCATCGTGCTTTCGGTCTTCTTCGCGGACGTTTGCGATCAAGCGGTATCCACTCCAGGATTGCCTTGGTCCATCTGTCGTCCCATCGCCTCGCTATATGGCCTGCCCATCTCCATTTCAACTGTTTTACTCTTCCAATGATGTCACAGACTTTTGTTTGTTCCCTGATCCATGCGCAGGACTTTCTGTCTCGTCTTGTAATGCCAAGAATACATCTTTCCGTTCCCCTCTATGCCATCCGAAGTTTTTGAATTGATTGCGATGTGAGTGTCCAGGTTTCACTTCCGTATGTCATAACGGGTAGAACGCACTGATCGAATACTTTTCTTTTCAGGCAAAGTGGGAGTCTGCTCTTAAACACTATGTTGAGCCTACCAAATGCCTGCCAGCCACATTTAACACGCCGTTCCACCTCCCGGGCGGTATTCCCCTCCATGGAAATCCTCTGCCGAAGATATACAAAGCTGCCCACAATCTCTAAATCCCTTCCTAAAACTGAAATTCTTCTGTCCTGAGCGAAGTTATTGAACATAACCTGACTCTTTTTCAGGTTTATTTTCAAGCCAAATGGTTCGCCAGCCCTTTGCAGTTCTTGTATGCGTCTTTGCAGCTCCTCTGGGTCTTGTGAAATGAGAATAATATCATCTGCAAATCTAAGATGGTTTAAGTTTGCACCATTGATCTTTACCCCATCCTGTTCCCAATCCAGTTTACGGAATACTTCTTCAAGGCCAGCCGAGAAAAGAATAGGCGATATTGCGTCACCCTGCCGTACACCTCGTTCTATATTAATTCCCACTTCAAGATCATCAAGGTGAATTGTGGCTGTAGCTCCATCATATATCGATTCTAATAGGTTTACATAGGCTCTCTCTACACCTTGGCTAAGCAGTGCATCCATTATCGCATGCTTTGAGATGGAATCAAATGCTTTTTCGTAGTCGATAAAAGCCAAGCAGAGTGGCATGGTGTATTCGTTGTGCCTTTCTATGACCTGCTGTACAACCTGGATGTGATCCATTGTACTGAATCCACTTCTGAATGCTGCTTGTTCTCTTGGTTGTGCGTCATTCAGTTTTTTTAATATTCTTTTAGAATTTATCTTAGTGAAAACTTTGTACATCACTGATAGGAGGCTTATTGGACGGTAGTTCTTTAAATCTTCCTGTGCTCCTTTTTTATGTAAAAGGATCACTTCTGCATTTTTCCATAAGTCAGGTACTTTTTGTTCTTTGAGGCATTTTGAGTATAATTTTGCCAGTGTTTTATGTAACGTCCGACCACCAGCTTTTAGCATTTCGACAGTTACACTATCCTTTCCTGGAGCCTTGCCGTTCTTCATCAATTCTATAGCATTTGTTACTTCCTCCACTAGGATATCTGGTATTATATATTGTTCTTTCGTGCGTATTGCTGTCCCTGACTGGCTCTGATCTTCATATAACTGGGAATAAAACCTTCTGACAATCTCTAACATTTCGGTACGCGCCCTGCACACTGTGCCATCCTCACGCTTTAAAGCATATATTTGCGTTCTTTTGTTTCTCAGCTTCTGTTTAGCTTTGTTAATTCCTTTGTTTTCTTCCAGGGTTTTTTGCACTAGCTGCATATTGAATCGGCGCGTGTCCTCTCTGATACGTTTTCTTATAGTTTTGCAGAGCTCAGTGTACTCGACCCTGCCAAAAGGACTACCTGCATTTCTCATTGCTCGCCGTTTCTTCATTAAATCAATGGTCTCACTGGAGATTTTTGTTTGTTTGAGACATTTTTCCTCTGGTGCTATTGAAGCAGCCGTTTGAAGTACATTGTTGGCGATTTCTTCATATTGAACTGATATTTCCCTGAATTGAACTGATATATTCTTCATTTTGAACTGTATATATATATATATATATATATATATATATATATATATATATATATATATATATATATATATATATATATATATGGCAAAAATATAAAAGCAACAATTCATGTCATCATGTTAAATAATAATAAGCATATTTTTGAAAATCTTTAAATTCGACACCCTAGGTACTGTGATCACAAATTTCCCAATTTTTCAGTGTTATTTTTTATAACGTGATAAAATATGTTATTTTTTATGACATGATGCAAGTTTCATTTAGTCAAGTCATTTCCCATTTAGTCAAGATTTCAAAATGATATAATTGGCCATTTTCTTTCCACAAAAAATATTATTGCTTATTTTTTTTTCAAAGGACCGCATTGTATGAGTTCTTTGAAATGTGGTCTTTTTGCAAAAAATAAGCAATAAAATTTTTTGTGGAAAGAAAAGTGCCAAATGTTGTACTATTTTGAAATCTTGACTAAATAGGCCATATTTTGAAATAACTTGCCCATGCTATTGAAATACATTATATTTAAAAGATGAAGTGTCAAAGTTAGTTGACATTTTTAAACCACGTTCTCAATGAAATGATTAATAGCATGATTAGTCAGGATCACATTATAAAATATATTACTGAGAAATTAGAAAATTTGTAATCGAAGTACATAAAGATATAGCCTAGGGTGTCGAATTACAAGAACAATATCATCTCCGAATCTAAGATGATTTACGTACGAACCATCAATTCTTATTCTATTCCGTCCCTAGTCCAGATTACGGAACACTTCTTCTAGGCAGGCTGAGAAAAGAAGAGGCGATATTGCGTCACGCTGCCGTACGCCAACCTCAAGATCGTCAAGGTGGACTATTGCTGTAGCATCATCATATATCGATCCTAGTAGATTTACATAGGCTTTCTCTACACCTTGATTAAGCAATGCACCCATTATGGCCCGCTTTGAGATTGAATCAAATGCTTTTTCATAATCGATAAAAGCCAAGCACAGTGGCATAGTGTATTCGTTGTGTCTTTCTATGACTCGCTGTAGGACCTGGATGTCATCCATTGTACTGAATCTACTCCTGAATCCTGCTTGGTCCCTTGGTTGTGCGTCATTAAGTTTTCTTAGTATTCTTTTGGATATTATCTTGGTGAAAACTTTGTACACCACTGATAGGAGGCTTATTGGACGGTAGTTCTTTAAAACTTCCCGTGCTCCTTTCTTATGTAAAAGAATCACTTCTGCATTTTTCCATAAGCTGGGTACTTCTTGTTGTTGACATTTTGAGTATAATTTTTCTAGTGTTTTATGCAAAGTCCTACCTCCAGCTTTTAACATCTCCACAGTTATACTATGCTTTCCTGGAGCCTTGCCATTTTTTATCGAGTCTATTGCCTTTGTCATTTCCTCCACCAGGATATCCGGCACTTGTTCTTCAGTGGGCATTGCTGTTCTTGCTTGATTCTGGTCCTCATATAGCTTTGTCATATAACAACCTCTAACATTTCCGTCCGTTCCCTGCGTATTATACCATCCTCACGCATTAAGGAAAACATTTGTGTCTTTTTCTTTCTGAGCTTCTACTTAGCTTTGCTAATTCCCCTGTTTTCTTCCAGAGTTTTTTACACAAACTGCATGTTGAATCGGCGCTTTTCCTTTCGCATGTATGTATATATATATACATATATATATATATATATATATATATATATATATATATATATATATATATATATATGGAATTTTTTTGACTTTCTTGGACTGCGTCCAATGAAACAACAGTAGTCAGGAGTTGTACACCCCCGACCGTTGGGTTTCTCAATCTCATGTGGAACGCACAACAACCTGTGTCTCCGCCATAATGAGCAGCGGTTAGTTGCTTGACCGCGAGGAAGCCCCACCCATCCCTTACATTGGAGGGCACATGTTTCGATATATAGCGTTATAAGCGAAATAACTTTCATTAAGCCGATGACACCGCCATAATGGCTAGACACTCGCGACCGGACCACGCCGTCAGATACGTCCAGGAACACCTGGACGATCTGATGGAGTGGATGATAGCCTGGAAGATCAAGGTGAATGTCACCAAGACACAGGCTATCTACATCACACAAAGAAGAAGAAGACCCGAACTCCAACTGGAGATAGAAGACCAAAATGTGGGGTGGCAAGATGCTGTAAAGTATCTGGGCGCCACATTCGATAAGAAGATGACGTGGAGTCGACATGTCAAGAACGCACGGATAAAAGCCGTGACGGTAACGAAGATGGCTTACCCGCTAATTTGCAGAAATAGCAAATTAGACGTGAAGCACAAGATGCTAATGGTAAAAGCATTAGTGAGAAGTGTAATGATGTTTGGATCGACCGCATGGGGTTACGCGGCAAAATCCTACATCAAAACATCAAACAGCTTGAAAGCTATGAGAACAAGATATTGAGACTGGCTCTGAACGCCCCATGGTACATCTCCAATGTACGATTACATAGAGAGATGATGTGGACTCCCTTTAGGCAGTGCATGCAGGAAAAGGCAGAGAAAGCCTTCCTGAAGATCACTGACCACCCAAATCAAGAACTGCGAAGGTTAACGGACTATCGTCCGGAAGACCTAGCAGCTTTGGGTGGCAGAAGGCACAGAAGACCGAAACTCCAACTTTTGGAGGACTAGGTCAACTGATGTCCAACGAGGGATCTACCGCCGTGGGAATGAGACCGCCTGTCTCACGTACGAAAAAAGAAAAAGGAATTTGGTGAGGTGAAGTTAAAGTGCTTCTCTTTCAGGAAGTGCCTTCCCTTTCAGGTTACGAGGTAAGTGAAGATAAAATAAGCTGAAGCACCTTCAGTGCCTTCGGCAATGAGATACATAAAATTATATCTTAAGATACACCCCCCTCTGGTACTTGTCCCCCAGAGGGGAGTGGTGCGAAGCGCTTGGCCCACCCCGTCCGGCGGCCAAGCTGCGGAAACACCAAGGAAGAGAAGATAAGGGTTTTTTAAGTGGCAAATAGCTACGGAAACCTTATCCCATCTACCTGCAGTGAAGTTTCGGGATTATTTTAGAAAATAATCTCGGGTGGATGGAGGGCGCGAAACGCGAAAAACTTTCATTAATTTAACCAACGATTCTGTATATTATTCTGAACAACAATTTTACTTAAAAATGTGTCGCATATTTATTTTTTTTCAACTGACAACATCGAAAATTGTTGGGAAAATTCAGTTTATTGTTTCATTGTTCTCTTAAGGTATTATTTGAAAATAAAATGTGATATTTTTAGCCATTTAATCCCTATGTTTCGGCATATATTTAGTTTGTTTTTTACAAAAACAAAGGAAAACTTACCCATTAATGGGTTTAACGTCAAAGCTGAATTACTAATTTTCACTACAATCACTAATTTTACACAACACGTTCTAAGTGGTTCGCGTCACATCAAGAAACAATGGATTAATTATTTAATTAAATTAACTGTTCAGAATGTGTATCGCCTAACTTGAATATGTTCGGAAAAGGTCATAGTACATTTCTAATTTGATTGTCGCTTCCCCGCCAATAAGAAGCATATCGTTATATACAGAAACAATTTTGCTTTTAAGTGGAATTTAAATATGCATACACTGAAATCAATACACTGGCATACCACCTCAATTTTTTTGCCAAATCAATTTAAATTTCAATTTAAAAAATTTTAGTTTATTTATTCCTCAAATTATAATTATTTATTCCGAATATGCGTTTACGCATATTTGCTTAAAATGATAATTCTTATCATAGCTGTTCAATTGGTGATTTAATAACTTTATAATTTTAGGCTTTTTTTTCTTTTTTTGAGTTTTCGCTGCGAACTAAAACTTTAAAAATATCAAGAATATCTGTTCTTATATAAATAAAAGAATCAGTGGGGGGAAAAATTAGTTTCTCAGTGATTCTTTTTCTAACTAATAAATTTATATAACGAACACAAATTTTCTAAATTAAATACAAACTTTTGAACGTTAACGTTTCGGTAGGTCTTTTCTTCCCGTTTCCTAAACGAATTTAAAAATAATTTATATTAATTTCTATATAATACTCTAAAAGATAGTCATTTTGTATATGTCAATGATACTTACATCGACCGATTGATACGATGTAGGCCCTACTAACCTTTCCTACTTTGTCATTAATTTTCATTTAAACTCTTATATTTTTATTAAACTGAGGTAGCCGATACAGAAATTCATTTTAAATAAAAGAACTGATGTCTAACATTGTAGTTTGGTTTACTTCAAGATTGTTTTATATTTGCTTCAAAGTAAATGGTTGTCCAATAATAGCGATATAATTTGAAAATTAGGCACAATGATAATTAAAAGTGATAATCTGGTAATTTTTATTTTACCTTGAAGAATATATACTGGCATTAAGTTTTGAAAATAATGTGGTTCAAATGTTCCCCTGGGCCTCGTCTAGTGGCCCAATGTTCGGTTACTCCTTCACAATATCGTGTGGTACACTTTCAATAGTGGCTTGAGTGTTTCGCTTATGGTCAAGAATTATTCGAAATTTACATCTGTAAATCAAAGATTTAACATAACCTCGCAGAACATAATCCTAGGTCGTGAGATCGAATGATCTGGGTGGCTAGTTGAATTATGTCTGTCCACAAACAAATCAAATCAGAAGTGTGCTTCGTCAGAAATTTTTTTTTTCCATTCCTTGTGAGTTGTTTTAAAGTTCTAACAGTCTTATTAGGCGATCCTTTATATTTCTGATATTTAAAACTACCTGTCAAAATTTTATTCTTAAAAACATTCTCAAGTCACATTATGTTTTTGCTCAGTATCAGAAAAGAAAAAGCACTTCAAAGCATCACCGCATAAATTATATCGATAGCCTTTTAAAGCGAGTAGTATATCGATAGCCTTTTAAAGCGTCAACAACTGTAATTGACATTTTGTTTGACAGATAAAAAACCAAGAGTCAAATTTTCGAAAAAATAACAGGTTCAAATCCGATTCGTATTTTTATCAAATGTGCTGTTAAAAAGCAATGAACCATATGAATTGTTATGAAAGTAAAAATACTGAATAAATGAACTTAAAAATAGATCTTTCATCCTATTACATTGAAGTTGCCATTTGGTCCAACCCATAAATTTTAATAATCCATTATAGAAAACATATCACACAAATGATTAGAGTTACATATATCTAAAGTAGAATCGCACATGTACAAAAAGTGAATTTTCACTTCTGCTTTATTGCGAACTTGTATTCTGTATTAAAATTTTTCTTTTGTATCACGGATGATTTTGCAACTGGCCCCAAAAAATTTCAGAATAATAAGATTTTTGCATTTGACTTTCCGATATGGTAACACCTATGGGTTTGGTATCGTAACTTATTATTTGGCTAAATTTCGTGTCGAAATATTTGTAGTTTCTTTTGTTGATTGAAAATTGTTGTACTAGCAAGTATTTTCATGGAACTTTTTTAAGTTTTTTCGTATTTTTTATTTATTACTAAATGCCAATTTATTACTAAATTTTTAATGTAATTTAATTATTTAATGTTCTAGTCAATAATTTTTATTGCTTTTTAAAATCTGTTCCTATCATTCTGGTAAAAGTTGATTTCTGCGATGAAGTAATGCCTCCAGGCAATGTCTTTATACGCAATCCCTTCAACTCATTTATAAACTTTTTCCTAACAAGAATACATTTTAATCGATCGGATATGATGGCAAATCCGATGGAGCCAAGTTTGGATAATAGGTTGGGAATGGAACATTTTCTACTCGATATCCAATAGTGGTTGGAATTGCAGGTCTTTTACATATAGAGAAGATATTGTTGTTTGTGGCAATTCATGGTTTTTAAAAGCTGATACTGATCTGACCGAATCTAAATACACATCAGTACCTAATGTGTGTAAATACTCCTGCTTAACAATGATTCTCCACAACCATTGTAAATAAAGTTTGCAATGTTTGGAAACAATCATAGTAGTAACACTTTTACCAATTCTTCTTGGGCCTCAGCTGACTTTTTACTAGACTAATTGACAAGTTTGCGGGGCGGAAATGATAAAACAACTTTATAGTTGAAAAACTACTTTATTCTTCCGTATATTCTCCCTTAAGTTCAATATATTTTTTCCAGCTGTTCTCCAATTATTCCATCTCTGAAGTGATTTTTTGGAAGTCCAAACAATCACTTTTTTCAATATTTTCCATTTAAAAAAATAACACTGAAACTTTTACTGAAACATATGTTCCTATAACGGATGAAACTTCAAAATGTAATTGATTATATAGTTCTTTTACTGTTCTATAGGTGTCGCTCCGCGAACTTTACAATTAGCCTATTCATTATCAGTTCGATGACATCAATTTTTTTCTGATTAATTGAAACCATTCTATACATATTCTTTCTGATAAATCTTGTTCACTATAAGCTTTAGACATTTTCCTATGAACTTTAATTGCATTTTCAGAATACATTACTCATTTATTCAAAAATTAGTGTGAATTAGACGAATAATCAGTGTGATTGCCGAGTTCTTGTGGTCTGATTTAGACGATGAGGACCTGCACAGTATGTAGTTCAAGTAAGATGGCATTACGTCGTCAGAAACCCTCTATTGTAACGAAGATTTCCACAAAAAAAGCACGATGATTTTGTGCGGTTTTGCTTCAGCTGGTCATCGAAATGAATTAAATTCAAACTGCACTGAAATTAAATCTTTAATCTGAAATTAAATCTGCTGGTGATTTTGGAATTACTGGCGCTAAGAACAACAATAATTGTTGTTGTATACAGACACAGCTATAAGGCGATAGTCTGATAGTAGATGGACAACGTAGCCTTTTGGTGAACCATCGTCATCATCATCATCATCAGCTCGTGTCAATCCACTGCAGGATAAAGGCCTCTTCAGCATGCTTCCAACTTTCACGTCTTGGGCTTTCCTCTGCCATTCAGGTTCAATATACCTTGGACCTGCCAAGGGCCATCTGCCATCCTATTGCCCGCTATACGACCTGCCCATCTTCATTTCAATTCTTTTACTCTTCCAATGATGTCTCGCACTTTTGTTTGCTTTCCATCCAGTCTTATAATGTCAAGCATACATGTTTCCATTCTCTCTGTACTATCCGAAGTTTTAAATTTATTACGATGTGAGTGTCCATGTTTCACTTCCGTATGTCATAACGGACAGGTCGTACTGATCGAAGTCTTTTCTTTTCAAATTTAGTGGGAGTTTGTTCTTAAACACTATGTTGAGTCTGCCAAATGTCTGCCAGCCACATTTAACACGCCACTTCATCTCCCGGACGGTATCCCCCTCTAATGAAATCTTCCGCCCAAGATATATAAAGTAGTCCAGAATCTCCAAATCCCTTCCCAAAACTGAAACTCTTCTGTCCTCAGCAAATTTATTGAACATAGCCTGACTCTTTTTCAAGTTTATTTTTAAGGCAAATGGTTCCCCAGCCCTTTGCAGCTCTTGTACGTATCTTTGCAGCTACGTGTCATTGCAGTTTTGTGAAAGGAGAACGATATCATCTGCAAAGCTAAGATGGTCTAAGTTTGCACCATTGATATGTATATATATATATATATATATATATATATATATATATATATATATATATATATATATATATATATATATATATATATATATATATATATATATATATATATATATATATATATATATATATATATATATATATATATATATATTATACCATTATATATTATACATATATATTATACCATTAAACTGTCATCGATATCGATCATGCCTTATTCAGATAGTTTATCATCACACATTGTTTATAAAAAAATTATTTTGATTCCAATAAAAACTCTATAATCGATTACAGGTATAAAATAAAAAGGAAAATGTTTTGAAAATGTTTTTGTAGCACATAATCAAGTCTTTTAATCGATAAGTAGTGCATTTTTTATTGCGAAATGGAACTTTTAACAATTTTGTACAGAGTAAGGTAGGGAAAAGAAGGAGAGAGACAAACGAAAATAGTTATATAACACACACGAACGAGCTGTGTGTATTTTTTCGGCCTTAACCTAGATTTGTGCCGGCATCGAAGTAGGCTTGGACTTTCGCAACAACCACCGTGGCGCGGCAATCGCGCTGAAATATCAACTTCCTTTTCGGAAAATGACGGATTTTTCCCAAAGCTAATTGATGTTTTGTTATTTGTTTTGCAGGAATTGCTTATTTTTTCCTTTAAATTGCCAAATAGTTTAAATTTTTATTGTATTTCAAGGTCCAATCACTGTTACAAAAATCATAGTTGACGTGTTGTTTAACTGTTGAATACATGAATTGATTTTTTTTATAAAAAATCTAATTCAAGGCCTTCTGTGAGTCTCTTTATATACGAACTTGTAATATTTTAGCCCGATAGATAATAGAAATCAATATATAACGTTATTTATTAATTGTTTTTCTGCATAAAATACTTTTACTGAAATCAAATGATTTGTGAATTAATATAACGTTGGTTATTGAACATTTTTTTTAATAGCCCTCGAAATTATGGTCGATCGTTTCTGGATATCTGAAATCTTATTGGAATGCTATTCTTTCACCACACAAAATCAACTCAGGCAAATATGGGCAATTTGAAATATTTTAAAAATCGCCAAGTGAACTGACTCGGCACTGTTAGTATTTGTGCCATTATCTTTATATATTTGTATATATTTCATAATCAACAGGCCGTATCCAATATATGTATTCAATGCAGGATCAAAGCCCCTTCAATGTGCTTTCAACTCCCGCAGTCCATCTTGTTTTTGGTCTCCTTCGTAGATGTTTGCAATCAAGCGCAGTATCCACATACACACACACACACACAATGAGCAATGGTTAGTTGCTTGACCGCGCGGAAGCTCCACCCTTCCCTTACATTGGAGGGCACAAGTTTTGTCTGTTATCATCTTTTTCTTTGACTGCGTCCAATGAAACAACAGTACTTGGGAATTGTATACCCACAACCGCTGAGTTCCAAAATCATTCAATCAGAAGCATTCGTACAGTGAGGACGTATTTCCTGCGCTCCCATTGGTTAATGTGTTCTGATACTATCCAAGTGCAGCTACACGTGGCATCTAATAAAGAATATTCTGGAATTAGGTTGTTTCTTTAGAAACGGCCTATTTTCCAAAGTTTTTAGTGCGGATTATATCGCTTCAGTGCGATACGAGTGTTGGAATTACGAGTGTTGGATACGAGTGCGATCAGTGTTGGAATTATTTTCGACAGGTTTTCCTCGACGATCCTGGCCGGTAAGTGATAGGATAGTCTTTGGGCATAAATCAATCATAAATAATATCTTAAGGCATTTAAATTTTTCAATACAGCGCCTTATGCGCTGCTTTTGTGTATATTTACTGCTTTTTATATTTTACTGTGTTCATTGTTTGGCATAAATGGCATTCGTGTTACCGGGTCCGTCCAACGGACCCGATGACGTCATCATGGCCCTTCAGGCTGAATTAGCGCAGGCCCGTAGCGACAATCACGGGTTAAATGAGACTATTTTCGAGCTAAAGGAGCTCGTCAAACAACTCAGAGACCAGGTGGCTTCGCTAAATGCGAAAGTCGACAAGATGGAAAGGACAGAGACCGCCCGCACCAACGGGACGGAAAATTCTCCCCAAAAAGAGACCGCCACCACCAAAGGGTCGGCAAAAATTTTAAAAAAGGAGACTGGCCGCACCAACGGGCCGGCGCCTAAAGAAGATAAAGAGGCGGCCTGCGACAAACAGCAGGAGGGAAAGATAACAACCGCTGGCGATGGGAAATTGAGCGAGGCTGATTTCCCTCCATTAAAATCGCCAAAAGGCGTCAAAACATCGAATAAAATTCCTGTGGTTTCCAGAATGGAACAGGAAGGAAGTGAAGCTGAAGCAGTCTCCACTGGCGGAGACTCTTCAGACACTGATTTCGAGGTCAGCACCGGCAGAAAAAGGCGCTGTACCAAACGGAATAGGCCGTCCTCTGAGGAAGAGAGGCAGCCAGAACAGGCAGCGAAGAAAAGACCCGTCGGAGAGGCGGGCCCTAGCTCAAAACCAACCCCGGTAGCCAAAGAGGCCACCACAAAGAAAATACCGGCAGCGAAGACTGAAAAAGTCCCGCCGGTGATACTACGCAGCAAAGCGCAGTACATGAAGGTAATGACCTTCATATTAAAAGAGAAAATCGGCACTGACAAGGCGCTGAATCGCCCTGAAGGGGTCAAGATTCAGCCTAGATCGTCAACCGATTATAGGAAATTGACGGCGTTCTTGGATGGGGAAAAAATTCCCTATCACACGTTCTGCTCAAAAGACGAGAAGCAGCTCCATGTCTTGTTCCGCAACATCGTGGAAACGGTCACGGAGGACGAGGTCAGAGAAGAGCTCGTCGAACTAGGGTTCACTCCATCCAAAGTTCAGAGATGGAGAAATAACAAGGGACCACTAGCCATGGTACACGTCATCCTCCCCAAGACACAAAAGGGGATATATAATTTAAAGTATCTGGTGCACCAGAAAATTAAAGTTGAAAGTGTAAAATCCAACGGTGAGACCTCGCAGTGTTTCAACTGCCAGGTCTATGGGCACACGGCCAAGAAGTGCCATGCCCCACCAAAATGCATGAGGTGCTCGATGAACCACGCCTCAAAAGACTGCAAAAAGCCGAGGAACATTCCGGCTAAATGCGTTAACTGCGGTGGTCCCCACCCAGCAAACGCGAAAACTTGCCCCAGGAAACCCCCGAACAGGTTGGAGGGCAAGAAAACACAGGAAGCCGCTCCGGTCAAAACTCCGCCGAAGATCCCTCCCCCTACATTCGTCTGGGGGACTCAAACAAATAGGAAAACCCCGGTCGAGGCGACGGTCGCCCCGACACAGGCCACTCTCCCAAAAATCCAGTTGCCGGACTTCTCCGCAATGATGGAGAACATGATGCGTCAGATGGCTGCCATGGTACAGCAGCAACTGAACGCAGCTCTAGCCATGTATCAAACCGCCAATGAACAATAAAGATTCATTGCGCGTTGTGACTTGGAATTCCAACTCCCTGAGCGGGAAAAAGTTGGAATTAACGGCGTTTCTAGAAGACCACGGCATCGACGTAGCCCTGATTCAGGAAACTTTCCTCAAGCCGAGCCAACGGTTCGGCGTGAGGAACTTTTGCTGCTATAGGGAGGATCGCCTCGGCGGAGCGAAGGGTGGTCTGATGATTCTCGTCAGGAGAGGAATCAGACACAACCTTTTGCCCCCGACGGGCTTTACTTCCTCAGAGGTGATGTCGGTCCAAGTGGCTCTAGAAGGTAGTCCAGTAAACCTATCTTCATGGTACCAGAGAACCTGCAACAACTTCGATTCAGGTGAAGTGAGCAGGTTCCTGACTAACAACACTCCATTCATCATTGGAGGGGACTATAACGCTCATAACCAAGTGTGGGGTTCGAGATGGATAAACAAGAGGGGCGCTGACCTGTTATCTATGGCGGATAGATACGGGCTGAACCTGCTTGTCCCGGACGAACCATCCCGTCTCGACAGCTTCTTAGATTTCTTCATCGTGAGAAATCTAACGAATCATTGCACCGTTCAGGTTGTTCACGAGCTTACGTCGGATCATTACCCGGTCATTCTAACCATAGGTACCAAGGTGGACACCTTCCCACCGCGAAAGTTATCTAACATCAGCTGGAGCAAATTCCAAGAGCATTTGCAAAACAGCGGGCCCAACCCGCGCATTGATAACGTTCAGCAGCTAGAGGATGCGGTCGAAAAACTAACTAAAGATATAATAGAAGCCACGAAAGTGGCTACTAGTCTCAAGACGGACCCTTCTCGGACCACCTTAGACATTCCGTCCGAGGTAAAAGAGAAGATTCGTCTGAAAAACCGACTATACAGACGCTATCGACTGACTGGCGACCCTGAGCTCGGGCGACGTGCAAACGAAGCCAAAAGGGAGTCCCTACGGGCTCTCGAAGAGTTCAGGATCGACAGATGGGACGAGTTTCTAGCGTCAATCGACAGGGCCGATCGATCGATTTGGAAAACGGCCAATCTCTTGGTGGGAAAGGCGAGAGCGCCGATTCCTCCCCTGAGGACGGGTGATACTCACGCCGTCACGGGGGCGGAAAAAGCGGAGCTCTTCGCCGTGACCTACCAAAAGCAGATGACCTCTCTTCGGCCTTCAGCCGAAAAGAGGACTAAAGTTGAACAGTTCAGGAAAGAAATTCTATCTTACCAAGGAACTCCTAATCCCGGCTACTTGATCAGCCAAATAGTCTCGCCGAAGATAATACACGATATTATCCGAGGTTTGAAATCTAGAAAAGTTCCTGGTCGCGACCGTATCTCTCCGATGCAGCTGAAACGGCTACCAAACAAGCAGATAGCTCAGTTGGCAAATATTGTCAACGCTTCTTTCAGACTTCAGCACTTTCCAGCTATATGGAAACAGGCCCAAATCATAGTAATCCTGAAAAAAGGAAAAAGCCCAAGAGAGCCAAGTAGCTATAGACCCATTAGCTTGCTTAGCGCACTCGGCAAGGTCGTCGAGAGGGCGATTTTACGCGCTCTCAACTTCGTTCTTGTCGACAAGAACATACTGCCGGACGAACAGCTCGGTTTCCGAAGGGGGCATGCGGCCGTCCACCAGGCGGCACGGCTCGCGTCGGAAATCAGGCAGGGCTTCGGTGGTAGGCGCCACACGGGAGCCGTCTTCTTAGACCTCTCGCAAGCCTTCGACAGAGTCTGGCATCTCGGACTCATAGTCAAGATGCTCAGGCTGGGTATACCAACAGACCTAGTCAAGCTATTGGCATCGTTCCTGACTGGACGCACCTTCCAAGTGCTCGTCGATGGTACTTTGTCTTCAGTCCAGCGAATCGAAGCGGGAGTACCGCAAGGATCCCCTCTTGCCCCAGTAATTTTCAACGTCTACATGGCGGACTTTCCCAAAATTCCGCATGTAAAGACTGCATTCTATGCTGACGATACCGCTTTTTATACGTCAGCCCCCGGGACCTGGCTGATCACAACCAGGCTCCAAAGGCAGACGTTAAAAGCCCTAAAATGGCTAGCCTATTGGAGGCTAGCAATAAATCGCAGCAAAACCCAGGCTGTCCTCTTCACAAGAAGACAGCCGATAATCAGACAGAATATCCGCATCTACGGAGTCCCCATCAAATGGGCCAGATCGGCACACTACCTGGGCCTTGAGTTCGACAAGGCCCTCACGTGGGTGCCGCACCTAAAGAAGGTAACCGGGAAAGCAAGAGCCATGGCTCGTCTGCTTTACCCCCTAATGAACGGCAAAAGTAAGCTCTCGCTGAACATCCGAATAACCTTGTATAAAATCATGGTCCGATCCGTCCTCACCTACGGATCTCAGGCCTGGTTTCCGTACCTCCCCCCAACGTCGATTGCAATTCTGCAATCGTTCCAGTCACGTGTTCTTCGCACGTTAGTAGGTGCCCCATGGTTTGTAAGGAATGCGCAAATCCATCGGGAAACTGACATACCAGTGATTCAGACATTCCTGTCCAGACTTCTGGACAAATTCCTAGCGACGGCGTCCCTTTCGGACAATCCGCTAATCAGAGCCACGGCAGCTTCATTGCCGGCCGTTGCCCCAGTATGACCATCCTCTTCGGTCATCACCTCCATGCCTAAAGGACGGCAGCTAAAACCCTTCGAACAAGCGACATTGTCGTGACGTTCGAAAAAATCAGTGAATACAAGTCAGGGCCTTCGGGTCAACTTAACCTCCAGGACAAGAAGAAGAAGGATGACCTTGAAGTTAAAATCAAATCAACGTATAACGGGGTGTACGGCAGGACGACTCAATATCGCCTGTTTTTTTCTCAGTCTGCCGTGAAGAGGTATTCCGTAATCTGGATTGGGAATAGGAGGGAATAAAAATTTGGTTTGAAAATAAACCTAAAAAAAAAGAGTCAGGTTATTTTCAACAAATTTGCTGGCAACACAACAATTTCTATTTTAGGAAGCGATTTAGAGGTTGTGGACCACTACATGTATCTTGGGTAAAGGATTTCAATGGACGGTGATACTGCCTTGAAATTGGAACGACGTGTTAAGTGTGGTTTACAGGCAGTTGTCAGGCTCAATATAGTGTTTAAGACCAAAGTTCCACTATATCTGAAAAGAAAAGTCTTTGATCAGTGCGCCCTTCCCGTTATGATACACGGAAGTCAAACCTGGACACTCAAATCGCAGTCAATTCAAAAGCTTCGGGCAATACAGAGGGGAATGGAAAGATGTATGCTTGATATTACAATCCATCATTGGAAGGGTGAAATAATTAAAATGGAAGTGAGCAGATCATATAACCAGACGATATCACGACAGATGGTATAAATGGCAGAAGGAGAGCTCAGGACCGCGAAAGTTGGAAGCATGCTGGGGAGGTCTTCATCCTGCAGTCGTTCGACAATGGCTGAATGAATGATGGTGATGAATATATGTATATATAGGAAATTCGAAAAATAAAACTCAAGCGTTCGGACCAAACGTCTATTTCATACTCCCCAACACATTTTTCCTCTTGGCCTTTCAGGCCCAACTTGGTTATAAACATCCTAAATAAATAAACAAAAGTAACCCATCCATCGAAGGCCGTGAGAAGGGTCTCCAACTGCGGGAAAGAATGCGGGGTCTGCATGGTGTCTCGTCTTATGTACGGGGCGTTCTTTCCTGTTGGTTCTTAATGCTTATTGTTTACAGTCGGCCATACCTGACTCCCTTTGCGTCCTTGTGAAGGTAATTTTGACGAAAACCTGTGAATTAACAAAAAAAAAAAGAAATATTAGAAGTTAATATATAAAATAACAGTTATGGATTCTCATAGTCATCGTCTGACTCACTAAAACTCACGCCTGTTGTGAGTAACTCAATTTTATCATAGGGAACTATCCCTCTATATGTGGTTCGGCAGCGTTCTGCACCCGCAAAATCTTCAACCACATAGCGATCGTTATCTAACAATGTCATTACAGTAAAGGGCCCTTGGTAACGTGGTTCAAGTTTTTTACTTTGCCCATCGTTTGAACCTTTTGTTCGCTGGACTAATACCTGTTGTCCTACAACGAACGTTTTCGTCTCGGCATGCCGCTTAGCGTACGATTTCTTCTGCTTTTGCTGACTTTCAGCAATATACTCTGACACCTCCTTCCTCATAGATGTAATGTCGAGAGACTCGTCTTCACACACTTCGGCTGTCAAAAACAAAACTTTGTAAATGCGTAACAAGCAAAAACACTTCCCTTATCGCATATCAGTCGACGTGGAACGCCAAATATATCTATAATATCGTTCGGGAAATGTATAACGGGTGTCGCTTTCGTGCTGGGCACAGCTTTTAGAAAAACAAACTTGGTAAAAGCATCTACAACGACTATTATATACTCGAAAAAATAGCTATCCATTTTTTGCTATGCCTCAATTGTCTGCACCCTTTGCAGTCAACACGAAGTTTCAAACACTTTGCTGTAGTATATCCTCTTTAATCGCAATTGAAGCACTTTGCCAAAAAAAAAAAACGTTGTTTCTTGACTTGTTCTGCAAGTTGTTGCGTAAATCACGACATCCATGGTTTCTTATATGGTTGTCCTGTTTCTGAACCGACGTAAAAGGCTCACTAACTTGTAGAACGGACAGGTATTCTTCATATAGTGCTTCTGGTATTTCATATCGTCCTGCTCTTGCTCGATTTTGAATTAATGAATCGTAAATACCGTATTTTATACAATGCTTGCCGTCAATGTCAGAGCTAGGAAGTTAATCAATCTTTTCAAAATAATAATACGTCATTATTCCGGCAGGATCTTTACGCCGATTTAGCATAGTCTGTAGGAGGGTGGCATTGTCACTATAGTCGGGAAAATTTCTTTTTATCAAGGTTTTCCAGTCTTTCCATGTTAAATTATAATTTTGCAAGCTGTGATATCAACTTTTGACCATGCCTATCAGACGGGAGGTCATATTATATATTGTTGTTATCTCGTCCCTCTGATTCAACTGCTTAAGCTGGTCTATTTTTCTTAACCACTATTGTACAGTCAAATACTTATTTTCTATTGAGAATTGGGGTAGGCCATCGCTACGTACTTAGACGTTTCATATCTAACTGTCTCTGCTAATTGCCGTTGACTCCCAAGATCCCTAATCATATTTTCTAGCCTCTAGTCAGTCTTTCGTAGTTCAGTCTTTCTTATATCATCTCGGGTTCTGGTATCCTTGCTGATGGAGACTACGAACGCGTGCCTAAACGTGGTGGCCTAGGATCCTTGACGTGTGATTTGGAGGTTTCTATAAAACACTTTCGCGTCGTCGTCGCACGCTCTAGGTGAACAGACGCCGACCAGATTGCCGGTGCTTGCTGCAGACGCGACCTGGGTTTTTTTTGCCAGAGCCTTGTTAGCCGTCTGTTCCCGAAATAAACGTTCGGGTTTAGCTGCTGCCGGCTTCGTGCGATGTGGACGAAAAGTTGGAGCTTTAAGAAGCTATATATATATATATATATATATATATATATATATATATATATATATATATATATATATATATATATATATATATATGAGCATTCTGTTAATTGATTGACCGAGAGCAAGCCCCACCCATCTCTTACCCTGGCGGGCACATGTTTCGTTTGTTGGTGGTTACACTCATAAGGGTACCGACATATGCTTTCTCACAGGAATAAGGAGAGCCCCTCCTCAATCAAATAACCCATACTTTTGCCGACTTCTCGTCGGATGGCTCATACAAGCAGTTTTTGATTTCCTTGGGCAGCGTCCAATGAGACAACTGTAGTCAGGAGTTATATACCCCTAACGGCTGAGTTCCACAATATCATGTGGAACGCACAACAACCTGCGTCTCCACCAAAATGAGTATTCTGTTAGTTGATTAACCAGAAGCAAGCCCCACCCATACCTTACATTAGAGGGCACATGTTTCGTCTGTTGGTTAGACTCATCAGGGTTTATATATCACATGCTCATATACATCATATGCTCTCTCGTCAAGAATAGGTAGAGCCTCTCTGTAATCAAACAATCCATACTTTCGCCGACCTCCTAGTGTGTAAAAAGATACAGTTTGCACCATCTATCCTGTTTTGAAGCAATCTAAATAAATTGTAGTCAGAGGGCGCAAAGTCGGGATAGTATGTGGACCAGTAAATTGCCAAAAGCACAACCAAATGACACATTTTTTTCTCCAGTAATCACTGAAATTCATTATGTCCAAACTGTGTTAAAACTTCATGTTGCGATCTAGTGCCATCTAGCGCTAAAAACGGGACACACTTTTGCATCAATCTAATATTATTACCGTTAAGCCACCGATTTTTTTATGTTTGTCTCTGAATGATGCTGTTCCACGAGAGTCTAGGCTAATTGTTCGGTTAATAATGAGTCTAGAACTGATATATAACAAGTTGGTGTACATAATATAATTAAATTGTAACGATTGAATTGATTTATTGAAATAATATATTTTTACAATATTTAGGTTTAATTTTGTCATTTATAACAGTAACATATATTTTAACTTTTATTATTTTATTTTATTTATATAACTTTAAAATGTTACATTATACGTAAATTTCAGATAATAATCTGATTATATCTGATAAATGATACAATAGGTTATATTTGTTTACATTTACAGTTTAATAATATTCTAATAAAGTATTTATTTTAGTATCTATATTATTGACTCCTCTCGGCCTTGAAATTCACATTATCTGGACTAGAAACACCGATTTGCATCAGATTAAATTGAATTTAAACTGGAGAATAAAATTACAATGATTACATAATTGCAGCAGTTCAAAATATGAAGAAATTCAAATTTATTCTGGGAGGGTTTTATTCAATTTAAGAGGAATTCCGATTAAAAATTTACAGGCGTATTTCGATATAATTAGAATGAATATAAAATGGCAATGATTTTAGTATTCTAGGCATGATATTTTTAATATTTTTCAATAATAATCTAATATTCTTATTTATGAAATTCTGCTTAATTTTTGTGCCAAAAATGTTGTTTTGGTTGAAATATGCATTCAAAATTACTCTATTGAGAGCTTAAAATTGTCTCTTGTCTTAAAATTGTCTCTCTGATGTTGTAATATTAACAACCAAGGTATGTTACAAGACTTCAAAGATTTTTCTAGAAGTTGTATATATTAGAAAAAACATTAATATTGATCTATTGAAATTAAGTTTTTCTTTGTAATATTTTTTTTAACGTTTAAATAATACAATGATTACACAGGTCGATATGATTTTTGTAACATTGATGAGAATGTTCTTTTTGTGTTTCATTTAGGTAGTTATTAAAACACCTTTTCACAGATCACATTTTCGTTGGTACCTGACTTTGTACTATAAAGGTAGGGGGTACTTTGGTATAAAGTATTGCTATTTTTTATCTATGGAACAGTAGGTCAACAAAAGAAAATTACAGTAAGAAAAATTGGCCTCATAGAACTTCTTTTGAACCTGGTACTCCAAACAGAAAATATGCCCCCTTGTTAATCCAAAAAAGCTGCTTCTTCCGAATCTCCATATTAAGCTTGGGTATATGAAAAACTTTGTCAAAGCCATGGACAAAGAATGTAATGGTTTCTAATACCTAAAATAAATATTTCTTCAATTAAGTGATGCAAAACTAAAAGAAGGCATATTTATTTGACCTCAATATACTCAATTTTTACTCAAATAATACAACTCCTTTTTGTGATTTCCGTTTTCAAGAAAAATTAAATGAAAATAAAATGGTAGCTTGGAAGTGTATTATAAGTGTAGAGAAAGGATTTCTGGGAAACAAGAAATATGAAAACGATAAAAACCTCATAGATGAACTCTTGAGAGTCTTGAACTACTAGGGTGTAGCTGTCCTTAAAATGTCCTTAAACATGCATTTTTTACACTCCGATTTCTAGTACGTATTTATTTAATTAATTTATTTTTGTGTTTTAGTCAAAAATTTTTCACTCGCACGTAAAATGCTATTTACAGCCAGCAATAGTAATATAATATAATATTTTTCCCTCCATTACAAGAACGAATCAACAGATTTCAGTTTGTAGATACAGTTTAATTAGGATTTTCAAGGCCTTTAGAATGATATATTACAAAATAGCGTTTGCCATTTCAAATTTTTAGGTACAGGTAGCTGAAGGTTAGGAGGTGAATCAAAATATATAGGACATTTGTTTTGAAGTTCAACCTCGATATCTAAATTGACGTGTTTTTTGTCTAGAGCTAATTTTCATTATTAAAAAAAAAATAATGAGGGAGGCTACTGATGAAAGTACTGTATATATTATATTTCTTGCTTCCATTCGGTGCTTCAAACCAACTCTACGAATCAGACCACGTTTTTATTTAAAAGTACTTTTAGCTAAATTTTAATATTTTTAATGCACGAAAAATGCAAACATTGTGTACCACGAACAACTTTTTTTTGCAATACTAAGAAATCACCCTCGACCCAATTCCTCATTTATTCCAATCATTGAATTTAGATTTACAATGGATCAGCTAGCAGATTTTCAAATCAAATACCCGAAAAAATCATCCATTAAACTTATTTAATAGCTACCGTTCTGAACACTTACTATTTACAATAGATCATGAAACACAACTGGCTTCCTTCGACGCTAGAAGTTCCCAAACTTATGTCATAAAGAGTTATGTGAACATTTTCGGTGAGGGCACAGGAAACATGTCTCAACGTATAAGCAGCTGTGCGAATTCTCACAGGCACCTCTCAATCGGCACCTTTATTCAAGTATGAATAAAGCTTCTTCTGTGAATGCCTTAGACCACCTGAAAACCTGGATTCTGGACAAAACACTGTTCTTATAAGCTTGATGTTTTGCAAAAGTTTCCGTTGCACTGTGCTCAAATGTAAAACAAGACATAAACCAGCGTACTGTTGCTCAACATTGTTGTCGCTCATTTTCAAAGTGCACTAGAAAAGATCGGTTCATGAAAATAATTGCTACGGTCCACCATATAACCATAGCGAGTTAAAACACGGACTCCAGATGCATCAGATGATGGCTCCATCCAAAAGAGAAGTTAGCAGCATCGACTTCATCAGATCGAACGCCACGCCAACAACTTCAATAATTTATTAAGACATCTTGTACATTTATTAAAACATAAACCATTTCTCCTTAAACCGATTTTGCTGTTAGATGCTGAACTGAATATATTTAGATTTGCCTAAGTTAGATGTTGTCGTAGCTTTCACAATTCTCTTCTCAAGAATACTACATTTACAATTTGAGGATGATACAATAAAAGATATTGTCTGAGCTACACGAACTAGTGGATAAAAGAAACGCAACAATCATAATGAACACCGGGAAAGACGATCAACATTTTACTAGAAAAAAACATATAAACCAGTGAATAGAGATCCAACAACCTATATAGAAAAAACAACCAAAAGCAAAATCAAAGCATGGAAACTAGAACTGGACATCGAACGAAGAATAATTCCAAGGAAAAAATCAAGCAGATATCATAAACTTTACGGTCTACCCAAAATATACAACTCAGAAATCCCATTAAAGCCCATAGTAAGTGCCTTCGGCTCTCCAACACAAAATTTGGAGAAATATCTAGCAAGTATCATGCAACCAAGCGTCAAACTTGCCGAGTCCTATGTTCAAAACTCAGAAAATTTGATAAGGCTAATTAAAGATTTCCAACTAGAGGATACAGACATACTAGCAAGCCTAAACATTGTCTCACTATATCCAAGTATCCCCCTAGACGAAGCTCTGGACCTAATTTCGACGAATGAAGACTTTCCACCATGCATGGGGGCACTCTCAGAACACTGCCTGAAGAACACATATTTTTCGTTCAACCAGCAGATCTATAGATAGACCGATGGTGCCCCAATGGGATAATCTCTATCACCCGTTATAGCCAACCTGTTCATGGCAGACTTCGAAACAAAACCATTAGCCAACGCTCCTTTAGTATCTAAACTTTGAAAATGTGACATAGATGATATCTTTATAATATGGCCTCACGGAAACAAACTTCTGAACAACTTCCTAACCCTATTAAAACGAAATCCACCCCAGAATACAGTTCACCCTGGAAGTCGAACAGAATAGGTAACTGCCATTTTTGGATATCCTCATCATGAGACAATTTTCTGGAACCCTCGGATACGCAGTGTATAGAAAACCAACTCACACCGATCGATAACTCAGCGCCAAATCCCATCATCATCCCTCTCAAATCCAAGCAGTAGCGAACACCTTTATTTCCAGATCTTTTCGACTGACACTATCACATACACAAAGCGAGAAACTACCAAAAATTTCCACAGCCCTTAAACAAAATGGATATTCAGAAAATTGTATCAGGACGGCCATTCACCGTCAGGAAACTTAAACATGAAGATCACTAGAGGATCAAGAACCAAATGCATCAAAGGTCCTGCTGCCATACGTAAAATAAATCACTGATAGGATAGGCAGATTACTAAGAAAACATAAGATTAGAACAGCCTATAAGCTGCACAAAACTGTCGCAAACATCCTAAAAAACCCCAAGGACAAAGTTAGACTGGAAAATCATGGGGTATATAGCATATCTTGTTCCGACTGCAACAGAACATACAAACCACTTCCGCTCTGTTCTAGCACCATCTGCAAACCGGACATAAAATCAATTTTTAAGGAGCCAAAGAAATAGCGAATATTGAAAACTACAAGGTTCGAACAATCAGAGAAGCACTTAAAATAGAAGAAAGCGGTAAGTTAAAAACGCAAAACGATGCTCGCAACATTCCAAAAGTATGGAAATCGCTTCTGAAAAAAGAAGAAATTCGGCGACGTAGCAACGAGGAAGAAAAATCTATAAACGGATACCCGACAGCGAACTACCCCGATATACTCTGCGCAGTCGCCGGTCGACCCCGGAATGATGGAAATGTGAAGTGAAGATGTTGCCAGAGTGAAAATATGAAGCTATCCATTTTTCGACTGACACAATCTGAATATTTAAAAATACTTTTAACTAATTTACGAGGTGTGTAAATAAAGTAATAAGATATTGATATTAATAATTGATATTTTATAATTTTTTTATTAAATTCAAATAACACTTCTACATTGTTTCCTTTAAAGTAGTTGCCTTGGGAAACCACACAGCATTGGAGATGGTTTGTCCACTCCTCACAGTAATGCTGGAACTCAGATTCTGGAATCGCCTTCAACCGAACGGTTACGGTCTTTTCAATGGTCTATGTTCTATGAGGTGTCTTTTAATCTTGCAAATAAGAAACAAAACTCACAAACACTCAGGTCAGGTGAATAATAGGATTATGGAGCCACATTAATGTTTGTAGTTATCAAATTTTCAAACTCTTTCAAGAAATTCTCGATAAAAATGCTGCATACTCTCGATCTTTAACTTGCTCATTCTCGCCTTTTTTGGCCATGGTGAGATTGAAGTTGGAGTTTCTCATCATTCTGACAGTCAACCGAGGACCAGAACGAAAAAATTCTGAGTTCTGTAGATAATTTTCATCACTTTTTGCATTTGAAGGCCTTTCGCTACGAGATTCACCTTCGATCGAGTTTGGCCCGTTTCAGAATGTGTTCAACCACCTTAAAATTTAGACGCTTGACAAAACACTGTTTCGATTAAAGTCTTTGTCGCACGATATTGTTAGTAGTATCTCAAAGAAAGGAAATACCAACATTATATATGATTCATTTTTAATAATGTCGGTTGTCATCTGTCATGTATTATTAATTATGGATTTTTTAAAATCTGTAATTTCCATAATCGCAACTTTTTTCTTAGAATTAGCATGTTTATAATAAGGGAAAACCCAGTGGATATAATGGTAAACTGTTTACTAAATCGAAATAGTTAGATTCATTTACAACACCTGGCGGAAAATGTTGTGACCTTTTATTTTCTCATTTGAAACAAAATAAAAAATATATAGATCACAGCGACGGCAGCTGTTCGCCGGGAGCACCGGGAAGAAGGTCCAGGACAGAATGAAGCCACAACAAAAGTTGAGCGCCAACCGGTTATACTTCATATATCAGAAAAGACCCTGCAACCGGGAAGGGGTCTATCTTAAATAAAACGGTTTACTAGAATTTTATACATATATATTATAAAAGCACACTCAAAAAAGAACGACACAAAGCACAAAAAAAAGGAATAACTAAAACTATCAAACAAAAGGCACGGCAAGGTTTAGGGAAGGTGGTTCTCCAAACCTTACCGTGAAAGAAATCAAAAATCAAATACACAGCTCTGAATTACACCAGCTGGTCTCTATGTCCCTATACTTACAAATTAGAGGTTATTTCCTCTATTCTGACAATAGTAAAAAGATAGATATATAACGCTAGGGTAACCAAGAATGGTCAGACGGCAAATAGATACAAAATATAAGATGATAACGTGACCATTATCAGTATAAGAAATTATAGTAATAATGTATTTGTGAAAAATAACTGGTAATTGCAATCCTTAACGGTACATAAAAATATAATAAAAAAATGTTTATCTGGCCTTATTTCCTGATGTTGTCTATCCTTGCCTGTCAAGGTACTGGGTGTCCAAAAACACTGAGTACGATTGCGGGCAGTCCGGTATCCTTATGCGGGGGTCCCGAAATAATCTCGATCTGACCAACCGGTTACCGTGCCATGTGGCCCCAAAAAGGTGTAAGGTTTCCACGATGGTCGGGCTCTGTAATAGGTAGCCGTTCAGTGGCCTGGTATCTGTTGATCGGATTCTCTGCTGCCGGGTCGTAAAACCCTCTATAAGAATATCAGAAAAATCAACCCAAGCGTGACTTGGCCAGCAAACCTACGTACCTCGGTCGGAAGGGTAAGGCGCGAAAACGTCCGCTCACCTGGAGATTTGGAGTTAGACTGTCTTGCCTTGTCCCAACGATACCGAAACTCTTTCAGTTAAGAATTTGTCCGAAATAAACCTACCAGTGGTGATCAACAATTTACGAATGCTACCTATAGCGATCAAGAATTTGTGAACGCTACATTACCTCCCTCCAAAAAGAAAATTAAAGACTGCGAGAGGAGTCTTTAATTTTGATCGGTCCATATCGGAGATTACCCTGAAGCGTATTCCTATGGAGTGGAACACTGGAACACTGGAACAGAGGTAAGGAAATACCCAATCTATCTCAAAAGAAAATACCAAAAAAGGAAATATCCTCTTGTATACCAAAAACGAAAAGAGAATATAGATACAACGTGTGCACTCTAAAGTACATACCAAACAATATTCAAAACACCACACCAAATAAATTTCGGAAGATAACTCATCTACCCAGAAAGTCCTCCAGGAACCCAAGGCTATGACTTAACAGACGTCATGCTGATCAAGCTGGTTAGATCATAACGGCTAGGTGGGTGCGACGGTAACTCAGTTGGCATTGCGTGCCTTTACCGAAAACTGAAAGGAGAGACACCTCGTTTACCAACCTCAGCTGAACAACACAACACTCGCAGCCACGTCTCCAGACCTCCCTTAAAATGGTCTGAGAGCAAGTGAACTTCCAAAAGGTGGAAAACACGTAACAATAACCCCTATATCCACAACAATAAGGAAGTCAAATATAATTTTCACCAAACTAAAATTTACAAAATAACTCAAACGAAATTAAGTGATAATCTACAAGGTGAACCGTAAAACAGACACTGCCATAGGCCTTCCGGAACGCACTCTGAGGGAGCTGAGACGCCACCCAGTAGTGACACCCAATTACGAGGCGAAGTCGCAACCAGATGATCACCCCCCGTAGTGTGTCCTTCCCTGAGAATTGTCCAAGGACTGTATCCCGAAATCCTAGGGCACCCGTCCTAAAACGGCCCTTAAAAATGGAAAAATACTCAGTGAGCTACACTGAAGAAAAATAACTTTAAAGCCTGCATGATAGTTAACTAAGATGCGAGGTAAAATAAAGAAAACCGACATAGTCGAGTCTAGAAATAGGACTGAGAGAATACGAGCAGCGGAATAAGCAATAAGGAGCGCTTGCGAAACACAGAAGCGTGGTTGTCACTAGGTTTTGTCTTGATAACTTTCGCGTATCGCACGTCCCTATGGGAGTCACAATAAGTAGGTCAAATTCGGTAGGTCATAATTGGTGCGGACTTCTAAACCAGAAAACCAAACAAGCTTGTCGCTGAGACAAAATAACGCAATTCCCTGGTAACATTCAATCATACCTATTTAAAATTTAGACAAGGAAAAGTCTATTGGCTGAAGGCTACAGTTGTTGGTTATGAGAAAGGCCTAAAATCCAATCCTTCCCACGGCTTGCGCCAAACTAGCTAACGAAAGGTAGTACCAACATATTCACCATCAAACCCGGGCCAAAGGCCAACGACACCGACTGGAAGCGCTATTAATCCTAAGGTTACGAGTGCAATTGCCATTCGGGCTTAGCGGAACCAAAGGCGGAAAGCACTACCAAAGGTCGAAAAAACTTTGCTGTGGCGGATCACGCCAACGCAAAACTTAAGGCAGCCTCGCTGCGAGGAGCTCACAGGAACAACTCTAGATTCACTTCCCAAGCAAATACAACTGAGTTAACTAAAGTCTGCAACACTAAACGGAAACGCTATCTAATCCTAAGGTTACGAGTTTCAAATGCTACTTGAGCTGAGAACCAAAGGCGGACAGCTTTGTCAAGTGTCCACCAAAGAAAACGATACCGGCGAATCACACCAACACGGAACGTAACGCAAATCACCGCGAAAAATCGCATATATAGTCTCACGATTTACTTCTCAAGTAAATCTACACAATCTGGCTACGGCCAACGACACGGTATGGAAATGCTATCAGGTCCTAAGGTTACTAGTTCAATCGCCACTCGAGCACAACGGAACCAAAGAGAGACAGCACGGCCATGTGTCAACCGAAGATAACTTCTCCGTGGCAATTCACGCCAACGCGAAACTTAATACAGACCGACCGCGAAAAATTCGCACAGCCAATTCATGACTTACTTCCCAAGTAAATCCAACCTGGCTAAGTAAAACTTGCGACACCGAACTGAAACGCTAGCTGTTCCTAAGGTTACGAGCTCAATCGTCACTCTGGCACAATGGAACCAAAGGCAGGCATCAACGTCCAGTGTCGACAAAACAAAAACTTTTCCATGGCAATTTATGCCAACGCGAAACTTCTACCGAACGTAACTTGGCTAGAACCAGCGACATGCAATGGAAATGCCATCTGATCCTAAGGTTACGAGGTAAATCGCCGCACAGGCACAGCGGAACCAAAGGTGGACAACACTGCCATATGTCGACAAAACGAAGTAAGGCCCTTACTTCTCTTAAACAAAACCTAGAATTACTCTCCAAGTAATTCTAGACAAACTCAAAACGGGGGAACAAAGATTTCTCCTCTCAAATAAGATGCGTCTAGCGCAAACTCGATAACGTAACACAGGCTTGTTCTTACTGAACAAGCCTGGAAAAGTACAAAAAGAAAAAGAAAAAGAAAAGTGAAAAGTGACGTTTCCAAAAAAGAACTAAAATGGCTGAGCGAGGCTGTACCTAAAAACTGCCAGCTCAGAACAAAAAAATAAATCAAAAACGTCACTGAGCCTAACTATGGTCAACTCTGGGAACATCGGAAGACTCTACACAGGTTAATAAATCTTTAACGTGCCATTTCCCTGCACGTGACCCATCCATATTTTTTAGTTCATAAACTAAAGGAGACAACTTCTTAAAAACAAAGGAAAGAATGTGTTTGGGGCTAAGTTTCGATGCGAACATATCGGGAGCACTCGACAACTTCTTGTTAGGACGCCAAACTCGATCACCCAATTTAAAACTTACATCCCGTTTCCGGAGGTTATAGGATTTTGAATTCCTCTCATATGCGGAGTGAAGTTTCCGACGCACCTCAACAAACAAATCACGAAACTCTTTCAAGTTCTCGGCATAAGTGCCCCTGTCACCAGGTACGACTTCAACAGATTGGTCCGGGAAAGGGGAGTTATAATATTCTCCATATAAGGGAACATGCCTTCCGAACATCAGGTATGACGGGGGGAAACCGGTTACTTCATGGATCGCGGTATTGATGGCCTGTCTGATTTCCGGAATATGCAAATCCCAGTCCTCGTGTCTATCTATGTAACACCTGATAGCTGTAGTAATGGTTTTATTATTACGTTCCACGAAGTTACACTGAGGAGAATAAAACGGGGTGAACCATTGCTTAACTTTATACCTGTTACATAATTCCTTCATACCCTTGCTCTTGAAATTCGGAGCGTTATCACAAATCAGGATTTGGGGAACTCCAACTGAAAGGAATATGTGATTCTCTATATGGTTCATGACCGCTGGACATTTGGCATTTCTCAACGGAAAAATGAATGTGTACTTAGAAAACCAATCCGCGGCTACCAATAACCATTTGTTACCCTTTCTGGAACGAGGAAAATGACCTATAAAATCCACCGAAAAGATTTGACTAGGTCGGTCAACTACCTTCTCCTTACCCATAATACCAATCTTACTTAAGTTTAAGTGTTTCTGAGCGCCACACACCAAACACCTTCTTACAAATCTTAAAATATCTGACCTCATCTTAGGCCAATAATACATCTCCTGTACTCCGAACTCCTGTACTTTTCCGAAAACCAAAATGGCCACTAGTGGGAGGAATATGACACGACTCGATAATTTTCGCTCTCTGAGATTTAGGAACCAAGCTTTTCCACTCTCGAATATTAAAAGTATGATTCTGCTTACAAGGAATGAATTTCTGAATGTAGTGGTTCTCAACTCGCCATTGAGGAAATTTGTCCGGATTGTTTACAGTCTTTTCACGGAGCGCAATATACCAGGGGTCAAGAGAATTTACTTCGATCGAGATGGATGAAACTTGCAAACACGTATTCTCGGAATCTGCTGAAAGGCTACTTTCTGCCTCAGGATGCGGTATTCTACTCATAGCATCAGGAACCAAGTGCATCGAACCTTTTCTATGCTGTAGGTCAAAAGTATGCTGTCTTAACCTCAGTAACCAACGACTAAGTTTACCTGACGGAGTGTTTAAATTAAAAAGCCACAGGAGACTAAAATGATCAGTGATGACCGTAAAACAAGAACCTTCTATCCAAGGCCTAAACTTTTCAATACAGAATATAACGGCTAAACATTCACGCTCCGTCACTGAATAATTCTTCTCCGCTCTAGATAAGGAGCGACTCGCATAAGCGATTACTCGTTTCTCTCCGTCTATAAACTGGGTCAACATACCTCCAATGCGGACATCAGACGCATCGGACTGAACGAAATTTCTGACTAAAATCAGGCTGAGCTAAGATTGGTGCACTTATAAGTTTCTGTTTGATGGCTAAAACTACAGACTCCGCTCTCTCATTCCACTCTATGGCTTGTTTTTTCTTCTTGCCATTAAGAAGGTCGCTCAAGGGACTAACAAGAGAAGAAAAGTCCTTAATGAACCTACGGTACCATCAACACATACCAATGAAACGTTTCACCTCGGTTGAAGTGCGCGGACGCGGATAGTTCGACATAGACTCAACCTTTAACGGATCAGTAGCTAGAGAATTGTTACCGACTATATATCCTAGTTCCACATGATGTTCCCAGGTAGGAGAGCATAGCAATATGTCATCCAGATACGAGAAAATATGTGGTTCGTATTTAGGTCCAAATATCGAATCAACTAACCTCTGTTGTGTTTGTGCCGCTTTGCACAAGCCAAAGGGAACTACTGTAAACTGAAATTGTCCACGACCAATAACCCAAAAAGCGGTTTTTTCTTTCGAAGCATCTTCAAGTGGTATTTGCCAAAATGCCTTTCTCAAGTCAATTGAGGAAATGTATTTGGCATTTCGTAAGTTACTCAGTATTCTGTCTACGTGGAGTAATGGAAAACTATCGTGTTTCGTTAGAGCGTTCAAAAATCTTCCATCAAAACAGAATCTATATTCACCCGTGGGCTTCCTTACCAAAAGCGCTGGAGAGCACCATGGACTATGAGATTCCTCGACTACGCCCAACTGGATCATAGAATCTAACTCTTTATTCAGAATTTCTTGCATATAGGGGGATAGTAAATAAGGTTTCTTTTTGAAAGGTTGGTTATCGCCCGTATCTATAGAGAGTTTAATCTTATCGGTCCGTCCTAACCTATCCTTCCTGTCAAGTTCTCTAAAAGAATCTAACAGTACTAGAGCCTCCGCCCTTTGGACAACGGAAAGATCGTCAATGAAAAAAAGTTTGGATACTGGAGGGTTATCAGAATCTTTTCGTACTGCACCTAGCACGAAGTCGTCATTGTGAATCGACCAATGAATATTCTTAAAATTCATTACTAGATTAAAACTCCTAGCAAAATCGATACCAAAAATTAAAGCATGTGTTACAGAGGGTACTCTATGGACTTTAATGATTCGACAGCAATCGTTAATAAAAATCGGTAGGTCTGCAAGACCAGCAACCTTCTGTCGAGTTCCATCGGCAGTAAACACACTAGAGTTATTGCTTTGACGAATTTTAATCTTGAGTCTCTTTAAGATCTTAACTCCGCTAGCACCAACTATAGAGGTTTTAGCTCCAGAATCTAATAAAACAATGATGTTCTGATCATAAAGTTTGACGGAAATATATGGACGATTGTCATTAACCCTTTTTAGAGACAATGGTAAAACTTTCGAATCACGGGTATAAGTCTTATAAAAATTAGATACGTGCTCTAACCATTTGTTCCAACCTGACCTGTTAACGTGCGACCTTGCGGTTTGCCTTCTGTCAGGATACCGACCGCATGCGACACCTAATGGCCTAACTAGTTTTTTGAGAACTTAGAACAAGAACCAAGCTTAACTTTAGGTTCACCACAACGGAAGCAGAAAACTGTTCTCTTCTCGG
>JARFXV010002322.1:85000-161444 GCA_031761425.1 Cosmopolites sordidus | reverse complement strand
TATATATTATACTATATATATATATATATATATATATATGTATATATTATATATATATAGTATATATATATATATATATATATACATATATATATATATATATATATATATATATATATACATATATATATATACACATAAATATAGCTTTCTAAAGCTCCAATCCTTCGCCCACATCGCAGGAAGCGGATAACGGCTGAACTCGAACGTTTATTTCAAGAGTAGACGGCTAACAGAGCTCTGACAGAGAAAAACTCAGGTCGCATCTGCAGTGGCAACCACCTACAACCTGGTGGGCGTCTGTTCGACGACCTGGTGAGCGTCTGTTCACCCAGAGGGTGCGGTTGTACACCACGCTTCAGAAACTAGCTATCCCTGGTTCTATACTCCCAGTGGAAACACTGGACCTATAAGCTTCTAAGCAACCATGACTCGTGCAGAGAGTCTGGTCATTGCCTTCATAGAGTGCAGACGCGTTCTGAAGAGTAAATAAAGTGAGGTTAAGTCTCAAAAGGTGTGGTAAGGTTGAGCAATATTGCGCAATCGTTCGCAATCATTTGTGAAACGTTTAATGTAGTGTTGTGCAACGAATTGTTCATTATGGACAATACAAAAAATAAAAATGCTTGCGTAGAAAGCTTCTTGGATAAAAAAATCCGAGAAACAAAACATAAATTACTAAAAATCTGGCGTTAGCCTGGAGAAACATTCATCAGGTAGGGGTACTACGCTAGAAGCCAACCAAATAATAGCAAAAATGCCATTTTTGCATCTGAGAAATATAATATTGGGGGTATTAACGTCTAATAACAAAGACCAACAGACTCCAGAGACCACACCACCCGAAGATGGAGACGGTCAAGTCCCTATCATGGAAGTACATCAGCAGATATTCTTCCAACCAAAAAGACGTGAGGAAAAGAGACTGCCGACGGCTTTGGGAGGTAGCTGTTTCGAATCTACTCTAGTACTTCGTCAAGTACTAGAGTAGAACTTCGTCAACGTGGAGGCAATACTATCCATTGCAGCCAGGGTCAATCCCAAACCGGATCAATTCTGAAAGCTACTAATAGCTGGAAGAAATCAACAAAGAAAAGACGGGTCAGTGCCATGGCCCGCAAAAAAACGAAGGAGAAAATCCAACCAATCTACAGCTGCGAAGATCTAATCTCCGCAGCACCAAAAAGAATCAAGTGAAGTAACCCATCTCAATCATTCTCTCAACCAACACCTTTAATGCAACACAACATCAAGCTGAAGGAAGAATGCAAGATCCACGATCGAACATTCCGCTCTGGACCCCAAAGTGCGCGAAATTTCTTGTAAATCTCGGCGGTTTTGGGTCTTGCGACCCGATTCCGTAGCAGCAAAATAACTCAGTTATTCCAATAAATAAAATTAATGGAAGAATTTTACCAAACCAAGTAAGAACGATTTTGTTACCAACCAGGTCTATGACGCACAACCAAGTGACCAAGCGGAATTCAGAAGTGGATTCAGTATAATGCATCATATTCAGGTTGTCCAATGGGCAATAGTTAGTTCAATAGGCTTTTATTGACTATGAAAAGGCATTAGAGTCAATATTAAAGCAAGTCATAACGGAAGCATTGCTTAACCAAGGGACATACAGAGCCTATGTGAACCGAGTGAGATCCATATATGATCAAGCTATAGCGAGAGTTCGCTTGGATGATCTTGATCTTTAAGTTTAAATCAATGTAGAATGAGGTATACGGGAGAGTGACGCAATATCGCCTGTTCTTTTCTCACCTTGCCTTGAAGAGGTATTCTGCAATCTGAATTGGGAACAGGATGGAATAGAAATAAATGGTGCATACTTAAGCCACCTTAGATTCGCAGATTATATTGTTCTCCTATCATAACACCTAGATGAACTACAAAAACACATACAAGAGCTGGGAAAAACCATTTGGCTTGAGAATAAACCTGAAAAGAGCCTGGTTACGTTCTACAAATTTACTGAAAACAAAATATTTTAGGTAGCGATTTAGAGGTGATGGACACTGTATATATCTTCGGCAAAGAATTTCGTGTTAAACGTGTTAAGTGTTAGGTATTTTACAGACTCAACATAGTATCTAAGAACAAATTCCCACTTGTCTTCCCACTTCCCACTGTCTGAAAAGAAAATGTTTTTGATCAGTGCGTGCTGCCTGTTCTGAAATACGGAAGTGAAACTTGGACACTCAGATCACAATCAGTTTAAAAACATCTGGGGCGCAGAGGGGAATGGAAAGGTGTATGCTTCGCATTACAAAGCGGGACAGAAAAATGTCCATATCGATGAGAGAGCAGACGAAAGTATGTAACATAATTCAAAAGGTGAAGGAATTGAACTGGAGGTGGGCAGGTCATATAGCGAGGCGATGTGACAACAGATTAACCAAGGCAATCCTGGAATGGATATCTTTTGATCATAATATACATATATACATGTACATGTATATATATATATATATATATATATATATATATATATATATATATATATATATATATATATATATATATATATATATATATATATATATATATATAATGTTGATGGTAGGCTGCAACAAATAGAGCGAGTAGAGTATATAATTAACCTAAATGTTAGCATTAACATGACCAGTTATCATGGACTGTCCCTGATTGTTTCTCTTCGGCTTCTTTTCTTGCGTTCAACTCGAGCCCGGCTGATTACGGCTGTAAGGGTAAAAATCGATCCCGGCACACATCTGTTGATGCAATGGTGGCGGCTGAATAGAGACTAGCAGGGCATAATACGGAATATTGGTGAAACATCTTTGAAAGTAATACCTCTCATCATAACCCCGTGATGTTCAATATATTTTATTTTAATTGTGGTATACTTTTACCGAGAATTAATTGGATAAATTTTTCTCATAATAGTGTCAGAAATATAAAATGTAATAGCGGCAATACAGTTTAAATTATAAATATCACGCATATGCTGGTGTCTTCAGTATATTGTGTCAATTCGTTATACAAATTTGCATGATGCACGAGCTGGACTTATGTAACCAAGGCTATGCAATCTCACACACTTAGATTATTTTTGTGGGGTTATGTTCAATCTCTGGTTACTGGTCACCAAACCATGAACAATAGTTGACTTTACCGATACATTTAGGCCGCTGCTTAAAATATACTAATCGATTTGATTCGTTACAACGTATTCCACCAAAGGAAGCCGAGGCGGGCATTTGAAAAACATTATTTTTTGAATATAGTGCCATTATTTGTTCTTCAGGATAAAATATAAAGAATCGAATTTTCACTTGTAGTTATCATTGTGCCTCATTTTAAAGTTCTCCCACTCTTACTGGAACACCCTTTATTTGTTTGGTATAATGTTAAAAAATATTATGGTTCTAAAATAAAGGAAACTGAGAAAATTCCGTATGTTCACATACTTTGTTTCCTCTCTATAATATAATGTTTTTTCAAACTCTTTATATTTTGGTTAAATTTTTATTTTAGTTGAATAAACGAAATGATCAAACTTATTGAGCAACCCACCAAATCGTTAGGACATTGATGTGTTACTAAGATATCAAACCATATTATCAAATATTCACTGAGCTAACGTAATTCAATACTACGGCTCCCAATAATTGTTACCAACGCGTTATTATTGATCCAGTACCATAAATCTTGGTAAATATATATTTTAATAAAATGTATTATATTATTATTTTTATTAAATATATTTTCATAAATTACAATTATCCACGTATATGTAGCTAAATTTTCGACTATTTATTCGACTATATATAAAATTGTTTAATTCCTTTTTAAAAAATGAACTATCACAAAGTAACGGACAAACCAATCAATAATTATTAGAAAAAATCTGCTTTGGTTTTTGGGAATATACCAGAAGACCCAATCTTATCAATTTCAGACTTTCACAGAAATTAGGTATTATTGAGACTGCAGAGGGCATTGTGAGTTGAAAATATTTTTTAATTTAAATTAATATAAATTAATTTCAATGAAATAATAAAAATTATATTTTTTAAATAAATGTATTAAACCAATTTTAACCCTTTATGAGTAGATGTCATTTTTTTTCTATTTGTGGGCGAAGTTACCATATGGCTACAATATATTCAAAATCTTATTTTGCGAGTTCCTCGCAGTTTATCGTGGGTAAACCGCACATTTTTTGAGGTGGTTTAGCCATCAAGTCATATTTTGAGCCATCAAGTATAATCTCCGTAATTCTTGAAGTGCTTCATGGAAAGCGCGTGAGATAGGTAGTCGGAAGAGGCCAAGTCTGGTGAGTACGGCGTGTGAGGCAAGAGTTCCCATCCAAGGGCAGAAATGGTATCTCAGACTGCTTTCGCTGTGTGTGACGGGGCGTTGTCGAGTCCCATTCTGACCGCTTTTCTATCAATGCATGGTGCAAATTGGACATTTTTGACGGCAGCGAACGGTATTAACTGTTTTACCTGCTTATGATATATGACACCCTTCAGAACCTCACCCATCAGAAGCTCATAATATACGACACTGTTCTGATTCCACCAAATCAATCATTGCTTTCGTTGCAAAGCGATTCAGTTTTGCGGATTCGATGTTTATTGTTGTCCTAGGTCAACTCATAATTTTCTGGGTTTTGGATTCTCGAAATATTTCTACTTTTTGCTTCCAGTCACGATCCGATGCACAAATGTATTTCCTTCATACCAGGAAAACAAAACGTCGCCAACCATTTTTCCCTTTTCTATCTGTGCTATCTGTTCTATCTTTTCTATCAGCTGATGTGATACCCATTTTCCTATCTTCTAGATCTTTTCCTTGGCATACAGACGATCAGAAATGCTTCGGCGACCAACATTTAACCTCTCTGCCATTTATTCTTGAGTTTGCACGTAGTGTTTTTCCAACAATGCTTGCAATGAAGATGCTTCAGCATCTTCATTTTTTTCGGTTGACCTGGGCGTTCTAAAGTCGAAATCACCCCTTTTGAATCGCGTAATTCTTTTGATTGAATAAGAAAAGCAGTACACGCCGCTACTCTTTATTTGGCTTAGAATATTTACCACACAAAAAAAATATGACGTTAACTCGAAATTGTTTAAACATCATTTGCTTTATATTTTTTGTAAAATTAGATTTCTACTAGACTAAGTAAGCTCTTTTAAAACGTACTTGTGTGACATTCTATTTTAGTTTATTAGAATTAAAGTAATGAAAGAAAAGCAAATAAATGTCGCGAAAGACAAACAGGTTCAATTCGAAACTACAGCATTTCATGTCGTCGTAGGTAGATACTGCGTTTGTATTTCCTGCTTTTGTTTTATCACGTTTAGTTGTTTGGTGGAATTTAATGCCGAACGTTTGTCAGCGTGTTCGCATTTTGTAGGCTTCCTGAACAAATAATTGACACAGTTGGCGTCATCGACAGAAGCATTGGTTTAGAAAATATAAATTTTTCGTTTTCAAAGGATTTTAATAATACTTAGTTATTGAAATATACTGATATAGACAAATATACAAATATAAAAACTGTGTTAATCCTAGATTTTTTTTTTTTAATATATAGGGTGTCTTATAACTTATCCGCCAAAGAGCAACTGGTGATACTAGAGATCAAAATAAGAGGATTTAGTCAAAAAATGTGTTGGCAAATGTTAGTCATTAAAAAGATACAGGGTGTTAAAAGTAAAACTAAATTTTCGAAAAATTTAAATCTCTACTACCAGTTCTATGGCGGATAAGTTATGAGACACCCTGTAAAAAGGTAGAGGGAAACGTGAGATAATTTTTGAATAAAATATTTTATTTTTATCGAAAATTAATAACATTTTCAACATAGTCTCTTTTTAGCTTAATACGCTTCGCTCAAAGATTTTACAACTTTTTTATGCATTTCATAAAGTACGACTTTAGCGAATTCCTTAATCGACTTAATACGAATTAATCTTAATACGGCTTAATCGAATTCCGCAAGATTTGTTTCCAGATGGTTTTTCATTTGACATGAATTTCGTTCGAGCAGTGGCGGTTCCTGAAGGAGGGCGTCCACCATTTATCACAGTAAGCAATTTTTCAGAGCAAAACCCCAAATTTTATTTCCATTCGGTTTCATTCCATGAACTCATTTTCCTGGTTCACCTCCTGTATAGGGTTTCAGTAGCACGAAAAGTAAAAAGGAGGAAGGGGAAAGCAAAAAAAATTCTTTAGCAGCAATATTTTCTTCTACACCCTCCCACTTTAAAAAACCCACAAGCAGCCACTTCTTTCGAGCCAGTGATTTTTTCATGTTTGCGCAAATAGCGATGACGTAGAGGGCGAAATAGGCGCAATGCATCATCAATTCGTAGCCCAAACTAACTAATTTTACTTTTGCAATGTCGAACGAATGGGCGTGTGCATTATATTGTGAAAGAACACTTTTTTCTTCGCCCAATAAGGTCGATCTATTTTTGGTGAAAATTAACCAACCAACTATCGATCGATAGTGAATATCAACAACATTTACTTTTCCAAACAGTCGATGAAGGTAATGCCTTTGTAATCCCAGAAAGCAATGACCATGAGCTTTCCGGCTGATGAAATCATCTTCAGCTTGTTCGGGGTGCGTTCGCAGAGTAAAACTCACGGTTTTGGCCATTTCTTGGCTTGTTTAAATACGGCTGTGAAGCGGTCATCCCATTCAGTTTTTGGTCCATAGTCCAAATCTATCGCTTTGATTACTTTCTCATACCCAAATATTCGGATGTTTGGTACGCAACGTCTGTTGTTACTTCCGAGACATTTATAATCTCAACAATCTTTCAAACCTTCACTTTGCAGTCGGTCAATTCGATATCATCGATTTTGTTGACCATTTCCTCGGTGGTATTTTAATGGAGCGCCCTGACCCTGAACCATCACTCGTGTTGCTTTAGCCACATCGAGATTTAGTAGTCCACTTGACTTCCAGAGTAGTCCACTTGTAATCAACACATGAAATTTGATATTTTCAAATATAACAAATATATAGACAATATCGACAAAAATATCGATAACAAAATTATCTGCTTTCGAATACTACGTCAAAACAAAACTAAATGTGATATCGGCTTCAAATGCATTGAGCGTTACTAGAAATGAATCTGTTTCATAAATGTATTCACTTTTGTAATCACACCGCCATCTATTGCACAAGTATCTGACTTAACATATAATCTTATCTTACTCTAACTTAATTTAACTTACTCTATCATATAATCGTATAACTTCTGTAACAGCACAGGTCATGGAAATATTACAAATTGACATTCCATAATATACTCTATATATCTGTTCTCACCTCAACTCTAGATAAGAAAATGCACTTGCCATGCCGATGTAGTATAGTATAGTCTGCAGTGGCCGTGGTTTTATAAAGGCGTGATTTTATTTAGGTGGTTTTATAAGATGCCCTTTTTTTAGAGAGAGCCCAGGGACACGGGGGGGGGGGGGGGGTAGACGTGCAAAATTACACCTTTTTTAAAATGTTGAATACCTGTCTATAACTTGCCAATACGATAAATATAAGAAAAACGTCGTATTTAGTTTATATAATGAGATATAACAAATGAGATATACTCCAGATAATGATCAGGAAAGATGAAAGATGAAGGGGGTATCGACAGAAAGAAAAAATTCTGGCTGCGAAATATAAGAGTGAACACAAAAAGACGGTAACACTCTTATACATAATGCTAACAATAGAAATGAATATCGCCAACCTCCATAGATACGGCACCTAGGAGTACAACATGAAGTCGTATTACTGCCACACAACTGAAACTGTATCACATCCAATTTATAACCAAGACCTAGTTCCTTTTGAATTTTACTCTTTGTGTTTATTACCATACGTCTGAGTGAACACAGCTTCTATAATTTGCGAGATGGAAATAAGGTGCCGTTATGGTTTATATTAAAAAAAAAAGCTAATATCCGCGTGAAAATTGTTTTGTCAGCGGCAGATTTTTTTATTTTGGAAATTGATTTATTGTACGTTATAATTTTTAATAATAAAATAAACGAAAGTATTTTTTAAATATTCAGACCTCTACGAATTATGTATTAAATATAAAGACTTTTCTATGCCGTAGTAATAAATAAAGTGATTAAAAAATACTCGTAGATCTAAGAGTTAATTTATTTTAGTTGCAGGTTTATCAATTATGTTTATTTACAGCAATTTTTATTATAAACGTGTATGTTATGGTATAATGGGTAAAAATGATAAACTACAAATATTTCCGGATTAACATATCAGTTGAGATCGATACTACATACTGAATTGTATGGATGCTTATGGAATTTTGTGGATTTAATTTAGTATTTTTCTTCTCTTTCTTTATGGAACTGAAATAGCTCGACATAAAAAAATAAAAGTCTTTCACAATTCGGCTAACTTTTTCAAGTAGAAAATCTTATGCTTTCCTAAAAATTAGTTCTCTATTTCATATTTAACAAATTGTAAAGTTATTAATATGTCAAATCCGGCGTGGTGGCAGTAAAAAAGTTTTGATCAAATTTAAATTTAATTTAATTTAATTAGAATAAACTAGAAACCAAGAATTTATGTTGAATTATAAACTGATTTATGCAGAAGCATGGAATGGTGAATGTTCTTTAGGCGATGAACAGGTTTTGCTAGTAAAATGTAACTTGAATTGTAAAAAGAATAATCTATTTTTTAGCTCCATATGATCAGGTTTGAAGCATAGGTAAAAAAAAAAATTAGTTATAGAAAAAAAATTGCTTTCATAAATATGATCGCAACCATTCTTCTTCTTCTTCTTGGGGGTACCATATCCTCATTGGACGTTGGCAATTACCATGGCCCATCTAATCCTGTTGGCCGCTGATCTAAATAGTTCGGTTGATGTCATTCCTGTCCATTGCCTCAAGTTCTTCAGCCATGATATCCTTCTTCGACCAGGTCCTCTCATTCCCTCTACTTTTCCTTGTAGTATAACTTGTAGTAAAGAGTATTTTCCTCCTCTCATGACATGTCCAAAATAAGATGCTTTTCGTTTCTTTACGGTGACAATTACTTCTCTTCTCTTGTTCAGCCGCTCCAGAACCTTTTCATTGGTAACGTGGTGTGTCCAGGAGATTCGAAGTATACGGCGGTAGCACCAGAATTCAAATGCTTCAAGTCGTTTTACAGTGTTCTCTGTCAAGGTCCATGCCTCCACCCCATAGTATAATATTGAGAAAACATAGCATCGGAGAGTCCTAATTCGTAGTCTGATGTTTAGTTTTAGATTGCATAATACACCTCTCATTCTGTTAAATACATTTCGTGCTTTTTCAATTCTGATTTTTATTTCTCTAGCGTGGTTCCAATCTGCGTTCAGGTTGCATCCCAGATATGTAATGTTTTGTACCTGCTCTAGTTTCCTGTCATGCAAGTAGAAATCAGCGATTATGTTCTGTTTGCTGATAATCATAACTTTTGTTTTCTCTATATTGAGACTTAGACCGTATTCTTTGCTCTTTTCTGCTATTCTATTGATTAGTATTTGCAGTTCTTCTGCAGTCTTTGCTAGTAGTGTAGAATCATCGGGGTAGCGGATGTTATTGATGTTTACTCCGTTAACAATTAGTCCCTCGTCTGTTCCCTCGAGTGCCTCCTTGAACAGTTCCTCTGAATATATGTTAAACAGCATGGGCGACAGAATGCACCCCTGTCTAACTCCTTTTTGGATGTTTATTTGAGACGAAGTTAGGTTTTCTGTTCTGATCGTTGCATTTTGGCGCCAGTACAAGTTGGCTATTATACGCCTTTCAGGTCCACCTATTCCGATTCTTTCTAGGATACTTAACAGTTTATCGTGTTTGACCTTATCGAATGCTTTCGAAAAGTCAATAAAACATGCGTATACGTCCGTGTTCACATCTCTTGCTCTTTGTATGAGTACCTGTATACTGAACAAGGCTTCTCTTGTACCAAAACCGCTTCTGAAGCCGAATTGAGTGTTTCCTATGTGTTCCTCAATTTTCCTATATACCCTTTCATGTATTATTTTCAGAAAGATCTTTAGGAAATGGCTCATTTTACTGATTAAGCGATGTTCGTCACATTTTTTTGCCCGTGTACTCTTAGGAATAGGTATAAACGTCGAGGTTAACCATTCCTCTGGGATTGATCCAGAATCATATATTTGGTTAAACAGTTGTATTATTGTGTCTAGATGTTCTTCGTCTATAAGTTTTATAACTTCTATATAGGTGTTATCCGGACCAGGGGACTTTCCATTCTTTCGCTTTATGGCTGTGATCACTTCTTCTCGAGTGATATAAGGCCCAGTTATGTCGTTGTTCGTTGCTATATCCCCTCTACTTGTGTCCTCAAAAAGTGTTTCTATATATGTTTCCCATGTTTTTAAACGAGTTGTGGGATCCCAGACTATGTTGCCTTGCTTGTCTACAAGTAGCGTTCTCCCATTACTTTTGAATACGCCAGCTGCTTCTTTGATTTTCTTGTGCATGTTCAGTGTATCATGCTTTGCGCCTAAGTTTTCTATCTCGGTGCATTGTTCATGCAGGTACTCTGACTTTGCTTCTTTTATTCTTTCCTTGATCGTTATATTCAGTTTTTTGTACTCCAGTTCATCTCTGTTTTTTTATTTCCGTCTCTCTGCCATTAGCTCCAAGATTTCGTTATTCATCCATTTTTTGTTATTTGTTCTGTTGTTCTGAGACTTTAAATTGTTGTTTATTGTTGTTGTTATTATACTTTTTATGCTTTCCCATTTGTTGTTTATTGTTTCGGCTGAACATACTTGAAGTGTAGCTAAGTTGTTGTTTATTTCTTGTTTCACCCTTTCGATAATTGTTGTATCTTTCAATAGATTCATGTCTGGGCGCCTGGGTCTCTGTGGTTGATTGGTCGCTCTCTTGAGTCTCAGTTTGACCCTTGCTAGTAGTAGATTATGATCCGAGGCGATGTCAGCTCCTGGATACGTTTTTGCGGATGTTATCGAGTTTTGGAATCTTTTGTTGACCATTATGAAGTCAATTTGGTTTCTAATATTCCTTTCACCTGGAGCTTGCCATGTATACAGCCTTCGGGAGGGTAGTTGGAAGTATGTGTTCATGACCGACAATCTATTTTCTTTACAGAACTGAGCCAGTCTTTCTCCTCTTTCATTTCGGTGACCCAGACCAAATTTACCAATCACATCGCCGTCCGCTCCTTGTCCTATTTTTGCGTTGAAGTCACCCATTACAATGGTGACTTCTTTGTTTTTTGTATTCTGGAGTGCCTTCTTGAGGTGTTCATAGAAAAGCTCATTTTCTTCCTCTGTACTTTGAGTTGTTGGTGCGTATGCGGCTATTATGTTCAGATTGTATGGTACGGCTCTGATCTTCATTATTGCCACTCTGTCTGAGATGGGTAAGTATCCTAGCAGTGTATTTGCTATTCGGTTATGCGTTATTATCGCTGTACCGTTTCGATGGTGTGTACCATCTTCGCCCGCATAATATATATTATAGTTTCCCACGTGACATTGCCCTGTTCCTGGCCATCTTGCCTCAGTGCATGTCAGAATGTCTATATGTAGCCTTTCCATTTCCTGTATGCTATTGTAAGTTTTCCCTGCTTGATACATACTTTGCACATTCCAGGTTCCTATTCTAAGCTGTGTTCTGAATAAGTTAGTTGTTTCCCTGTTTATGTCTTTATTGGTAACTCTCAAAACCGTCCTCCCCGGAGATCCGATCGGAGGACTTCTTACTCCGGAACATTTCATCTTGAGATTAGCCATTCCATGGTAGATTTACCATTATGAACAAAATTTTTTCGATTCCTTGTATAAGTAGATAGTATCTGCTTCGGTGCCCTGAAGTGGGGTGGCGCCAAACGCATAAGGCAGTCGAATTTCACTGGCAGATTGCGGTTTTGAATTTCTATTTTTTAGCTAAATTAGTTTAGTTAATTCCGGTTTATGAATATTTTATTGAAATCTAGCTTTTAACTCGCTTTTATTAGAGATGCGTTAGTTATAAATTGAATAATTCCCTGAGGATGAAGATCTTTTTATGTTACTAAAATACAATATTAGTCTAAACATATAATTGTTATAATATTTTTTTTTATGCCAATATAATCACAATATTTATTGTTAGAATGCTAGGAGAATGAAATATATATATATATATATATATATATATATATATATATATATATATATATATATATATGAATTAATAATGCATGAAAGTCCACCTTGATATGGCCATACTATTCTTTTTCAGTTTTTCATCCTCCTAAAATTATTTAAAATAAAGACTCATATTCCTGTTAATCCCACCTTCAATATTCTCAATTTAGATACGTTTTGTTTAGCTTACTCAAATATAAACTGTCTATCTTATACATTCCCTTTTAAATAAGGTAAAACTGGCACACAATTTGCATTAAATACCATTCTTGTGAATTCAGGTTGTTATAATTGATACATTTGCTGTAGCTAACAGGTGCAACAATTTCAAAACCAGCAACCAGAATAGTTGAAGAGAACATATTTTATAGAGCAGCACTATTGCTGTCTCAAATTCTACCTCGCACCACTGCATTTGTTTTAGGTTATTTGTTTATTAAGGCATTTGATTATATCAACTACGGTGTAGAGTGTAAAGTACTATTTTAATTTTATTAGGTTAGTTCTGATAAAACCATTAATTTATTTTCTTTAAGACATATAATAATGTTTTAATTTTATTTTTGACAGCTGTATGTTTTTGATATAAACTTTAAGTTGTTTGTTTTAATTTGTATACTGTTTGTTGTTTAATCCAATTTTTTGTTTAATCCAATAACAGAATGGCGGGGAATGGAAATAATTCCCATTTTAAAAGATGGAAATTGTTTATTTACGGCAATTTCTTATTTTTTATTTAATAATGATGCAGAGCATCGTCGCAAAATACAACTAAGGGTTGTGGGACAAAATTATAATGAATGGGAAGATTATGAACCCTTTATAGTAGGAGATAAATCGTGTAGGTTGCCGATTAGTAACGCGATGGATTATGATGAGCTGCTGTTCCGGAATGGTGAATATGCTGGTTCATGTTGAATTATATTGTATTACTCAGTTATTTCCCATTTATTTGTTTAGGGTGTATAGGCGGGATAATAATAAAAGACAAGACTCTTTTCTGGCAATCTTGATGGGCGTCATTACAGTGTTTTAATTTTTTGTCCTACTGATTTTGCTGGAAATGAAAGTTCTCATCAATTTTCCACCTGTAATGCATTTCAATATAATACAAATAATAGACATAAGTGAAGAAAGACTTTGACTGATTATAGGGAAAAGCTGATGAAACGCTCTAATAAAGAGCTAAAATGAAAAGGTCTAATTCTTTATACTTTATTTCTTTTGGTTCAAATATACAACTGCCTTCTGGAAATGGGTCATACAATTTTAGAATTTTTGGTACAGTGTATCACAATATTTCTTCTTTATACCCCCAATATTCATGTTCAGATTCTTACAGTCAACTATGAACTATGGATTTATCAGAAGGCAACCAAACGAGAATTCAACATCTTACAAACAGTTATCTATGCAAGGATATTCTAGAAAATTTGAATAGTATACTGTGTTACATAATCCTTATGTGGGATTATAAAAAACATTAACAAAATTTGTGGGTAAAAAGACCTAACGCTAAAAGAAAATCGAGAACCTTTGAATTTTATTGAGCCTTTTTATCATGAGCCTCAATCAAATCTTCGACAAGATAAATATCCTACATGTTCAGAAGTAGCAGCTTTATTTGAATCGGTAGATGAGGCCTCCCTCTCCCTCTCATAGGTATATCACCGTATACCCAAACGAGGAAATATTTAAAACTATTGATTTTGATAGTAATCATTATTATCCTAGGTCATCCGTACTTATATGGCCATCCGGGGAGCTAAGCTAGTATATTTCTATGGTAACCGGCGATGAACGAAAAACTAAAGTACGTCATACTATTTCAATACGGGAATATATTTCCTATAGGCTTATGGTTGGAGGTAATTCTCCTAGAGGGGATTTTAATCCATTAATTAACGCGGGGAAATTAACTCAACTATTAATTGTTGATTATTACTGCTGTATTGAAGGTGATTAAAGTGTATCTCAATCGATCGATTGCCTTATTTGCGATTACGATTACCTGTAATCCTTTGCGGGCGGAAATAAGAAATAACATAGATTCATATCAAATCCTAATAATTGGCCCGATGCTATTGCACGTGTATTGCAAATGTATTCAAAAGTTAAAGAATAATTGCGATTCATTTAACCACCAAGAAATATTTGGTGAAGTACAAAAGGGTTTAGATATGTATAAAAACCCTTTTAAATGTTCCTTATTTGTTAATTTATTAGATTATTCACAATATACAAAACAAATTTTGTTTTTTTGTGGTACCAAACCTACCATAACATTGAACATCAAACTTTGTCCTATTGTCTAATATCACAGTAGTAAATATTAAATACTTGTGCCAACGTCTTATCTACTCCACAAATAATTAGACTGGTTATTAGTAGATTTGTTATTAAAATGCTAAAAACATTTTGAATCAAATCTAATATTTAGTTTCAGTTGTCAATTTACTAATGTTATTACTTTTGAAATCATTGTTTATGCAACCAGACATATACATTTTGTTATTAAAAAATACATTTTTTTGGACAATAAAACATTTAAAAGGGTTACGATAAGTGATCCCCGTAACCACAGCGTTATTAAAAAAAAATGATTATGCTAATTCTTTCAAAAAAATTGAAAAATATCCTTTATCAAATAATTATATGGATGTTTTTTTCATTCAATTCAAATTTAGTAGTTTCAGTTGCAGTTGCTGCATTTCAGATTGTCAACCTTTTGTACAAATTTTCTGTCCTGTTTGTTATTCTGACATTATAACAGTGGTATATCCTGATCTTGCTTAGATCCACCTTAAAGCAATTGTTTCAGCGCATATGTGTGGTAATTTCAAAAATAATGGGGTGTCGAAAATATTCGTTATTGGAGGCCCTACTTTATCCACCTATATTCAACAAGATTTACAAAATATTCCTTTATTAAGGTAACCTTGTTTATAAATTAATATGCTTAGTCAGGTCATTATTATATTGTTCCGGAAGATGAATAAACGCTATCATTTTAAAAATTACCGATTTTAATATTTATTTTATATTATTATTTTTCAATTTTAAAGTTAAATATCCGAAAATAGATTTATATTATTTGTTGTACACATATTACAATAACTACTAATATTAGTAATTTATTATTAATAAATTTTATTAATAAGATAATAATTCTTAATAAACTTATGGCAAAAACGATCGATTGATTACTAATTATCAAAAGATTGCATACAATTATCAAAAGATTGTATCAATATCACATTAATTGGGTTTACTAAATAAACATAAATATTATACTGTCTTAAATAAATGATATTACACTATACATAGTGACTACTTAATGGAGGATAATCAATCAGGGTTGTATTTAATAGATAATTTACCGACAGATACTGTTCGAGTTTGGAACTAAGTGCTGTAAAGGTAATCAAGTGTAATTAATTTTAACTCAACAGGATCTATTCTAAAGCGAAACAGTAGTAAAACTGACTAAATAAGGAAATGCATTTTTACATTATTCAGTATTTTAAGATGTTTCGCTACTATTTAATTGAAACTCGAATTTGAAATACAATTAGTAAAATAATATATGGGTATGCCGAGTTATGTCATAAAGAGTTTGTTTTGAAAGATAGAATATTTCTGGTTAATAGTCTCAAACTGATTCATGTTTAAAAATTGATATTTATTCTCATTTTAAGATATTTTGCTAAAATTCTGTTAGCAATTAAGCCAAATCATATGTTAACTTCAGATTTGAATGAGTCAATAACAAATAAATGCTCTAATATAGATTTGCTAAGTACTAATTGAATAAATATTTATACGACACTATTATATCACTGATTTTCATTTTATATTTTATCTTTTGAAAAAATCTAAACTTGGATAAAGGGTATTACCCTTATTCTGAACAACACAGATGATCGTAGATTGGAGTTCACAATAAGTTGTAGGTCCACTCATTAAATAGACTCAAACTCAGATGCGATTCTAATTTCATACGATTTACTTTTATTTGAAAGTATTAATCATTTAAAATTGTTCACACTAAATTTCAGATTACGAGGATAGTCCCAGAAGTACCCGACCTGACGTATGGATGGCCGTTGTTTCAAAAGAATAACTATGGTAGAAAGTACCAACCTTATAAAGCTTAAATTTGAAGTTTGACGACACTACGTTATTTACTATTTGTTTGGCGGCCATTAATATTGGTCATCGTTATGTAATACAATACTTTCATTTGAAAGGCTTTAGTCCAACCGATATTAAAGCGGAGCTAAATTCTACGGGAGGAAGTCTGCACCTTCGTTTATAAGCGTAAAATATTGGGAGGGCAGAATTTGAACGAGGCTGTACGAGTTACCAAGACGAACATCGCAGTGGTTGACCAAATGAGGTGACCACGCCGAAAATGGTGAAGAAAATCCACAAAATGGTGTCGACTGAAAGTGCGTGAGCTAGCAGACATGGTAGGAATTTCAAAAAGTGCTGTATATCGCATATTGAGTAAAAATTTGGACATGAAAAAGTTGTGCGCAAGATAGGTGTCGCGATTAATCACAATGGGACAAAAACAGTATGGTGAGGATATTTTAATCGAGTGCTTGGCGAAGTTTCACAGGAACAAAGTTCAGTTTTTGCGTCGAAACATAACATGAGTCCATTACTTCACACTTGAGATGAAGGACCAGTCAAAACAATGGACTGAAAGGGGAGAATCAGCAGCAAAGAAGGCGAAGACAGTTCCGTCTGCATGCAAGGTCAGGAGTCAGTTTTTTAAGATGCGTGTGTAATAGCTTTTATTTATTATCTTCAGAAAGGAAAAACAATCAACGTCCAGTATTATGTGAACTTATTGCAGCATTTAAAATTTTGAAAAAAAAGTTTTGTTTTATCAAGACAATGCACCAGTTCCCTATTAGCCAGATTTAGTCCTCCCGGATTATTTTCTGTTTCCAGACTTGAAAAAAACGATTGGTGGTAAAAGATTTGCCACTTTGAAGAAGGGGATTCTGCGACAGATGGCTATTTTGAGGAGCTCGACGATTCTCGCTGTTAACAGGGAATCGAAACTATTGAACATCGCTGAGAAGAGTGCATCGAGCTAAAACGAGACTGTAGAGAAATAAAGATATTTTTTCCCAAATTTATTGTTTTCTTTATTAGATCGGCTACTTCTGGAACTACCCCCGTACGTACTAAAACCTAAGTAAGTCTGTCATACATTTTTCTTATCACAACCCTGTGCTCTTATTTGTTTATCATTTATAAAAGCTTATAGAAGAATTAATTGCTTTTTATATGAAAATTTGAAATATACAAAAACTAATAATACATAAAATTTATAAACAAAACAACTGATTAAAATTTAAAATATAATTCAAATATGAAATATTATATTTTATATGAAATATTTTACATTCGGTTCGATGTTGATTTATTATAATAATAGATAATTACAGAATATGTTTCAAGATAATTACAGTATATACGAGGATAGAGTGAAAAGTCAGAAACTTTTTTACGACCTTTTTTATTTTGATAAACAAAACTAAATTTCTTTGTGAAAACAGAGTTGGGAAAATGTGTTCTATATTTTTACCATTACGGAAAAACGCAAATTACATGCGTTGAGTAAACACTATTTTCTTGAGTGGAAAACCCAAAGCAAAGAAAAGTTTAATAAGTAATACGGATAGGTGATTTAGTCGACCTGGTCAAACCGGCTCGAATGATGCTCCGGGCTCAGGAGGCCCTGTTGCGGTAACTACTGAGAAAATAGTCAATAAAATCCATGATATCGTATTGACCGCTGGCTGAGTGAAGGTTGGAGGGATTGCTGAGATGATAAGAATCTTACACGAATACGTACGGGATATTCTACACGAACATTGGAGCATGAAAAACTTCTCAGCGCGATGGATTGCCTCGTTTAGCTCACTGCGGACTTAAAACCGATGCTCCGAAGAAGGCAAAGATGCTTCCATCGATCGGGTCGAAAAGGTCATGGACACTATTGTATGGAATTCGGAGCACATTATCTCCATGGATTATTTGGTAAAACGAAAGGCTAACAACACAGGGAGAGTATTATGGTAAAATTTCACGAAGAACTGATTAAGAGGAACCCTTATTCCGCGAAGAAAAAAGTGATGTTTTAGCACGATAATGCACTACTTATTTGTACGCCATAACAGTGAAATTTGCGAATAGCACTAAATGCAAAGAAATACTTCCACTTTTCAAGAAATGATCGGCTGGAAAGAAATTAATATGAAAAATGTAAAAATCATTATCGAAACAGAGTAGAAGTCATATTTCTTTGATCGAATAAAGAAGTTGAGAAATCGTTGGGCAAAGTGTATCGAGTTAAAAGGAGACTACGTTAAAAAATATATCTTTTCGATCAAAAAAACAATGTTTCATTTAAAAATTACCTGACTTTCCACTCTACCTTCATTATGTCATTTTGTTCTATGTTTTGTACGGTCAATTTTTATATAATGTTTCAGTTAATAATAAAAATAAGGTTCAATTTGTTCAATAAGGTTCAAATAAGGAGAAACGAGTTTTCACGAGTTTTGAATTGTCTCAAATAATCTTATTTTTTACCATAATCTCCAAAAAGTTTTACACATTTAGTGTATCGAAATGAAGAGTCCCGATGTCTTTTAAGTAAATTTGCTTTCCTTCCCAAATCTGTGTTTCTATTTCGTAGTGATAAAACGAGTTCCTAATAAATTTTCGTTGAATATATAAAATAATTGAAGAGGTTCAGTTTTGGAGATTTGAGGAATTGTGATGACTACAGGACAAATCTTTTGACATGAGACGTTATATTGATGTAACAAAACACGATTACTCAATTTCATTTCGACTTTTCTTTTCGTTATTCTTTAATTACTTACACTGCAAATAACGATGGGGTCGAATGGTGAATGATCAAAAAAAAAATCAATTGAAAATCTTAAATATTCATTGATCTTGGCATCGGAAAAAGTAACAACACATCGGGGGGGGGGGGGGGGGGGGGGGGGTTAAGCTATTATATTTACATTATATCGGAATGATGGATTTAAGTTCGATCCACCGTTACATAATATCCTAACAGTTTTCGGGATCTGTTTGAGCGTTGACTGATACGGTTTGATTATCTATTAGTATATTAATCAGCCAGGGAAGTTGCATTTTAAAGCTCAATTCCTAGTGCAAATTTAATATAATTAAGTAAATTCGAGGCTAAGGCTAAAGTGTACTATGTTGTACCACTTTCCGGCTCGTATAATATACCAGTATTTCTTTGATTACAACATATCTTGTCATATCAAATCTAGTGCATTCTCGGAACCACTGCGAATCTACATTCGAAGTTAAAATTTTGATACTAGTTTTTAATTATCATAAAAAGGAATAAAATCATTTAATACATATGTACATAATTATCAACGTTTAAGTTCTTTGGAGAAAAATTGTAATTTGTTTGAGTGGATAATTTATTTAGTGAAGTTTGTTAAAAAAAAACAAGGTCAGATATTTTGGTCCCATTAGAGGAACATTATGCAAATTCACGTCTTGAAATATATTTTTAACCTTGGTTAGGGATCGCATGTAAATCTGTCAACTCTGGAGAATTATCAGCCTAGAGACCCATGTCTAACGTTATACTCCTCTCAAGGAATTAATAAGGGTCCTATAACTTATTCTAAAAATTTTATAAAGTAGTTATTCATAATTGTAGGTTTTTTAGCAATACACATATGGCACTATTATAAGTCCAGATCAGTCTTCAATGGCGATTATAGTTGCTTGCAAATATGTTGGATGCATGTTGGATGTTGGATGTTTACATCCATATAATATAGATGTAAACAATTACAGAAGGATACCTCTTCTCCCAGTTTGTTACAAAATTCTATCTCAATGTCATTTAGACAGAGCACAGCCACACTTATAACCTAAAATTGGTGAATATCAAGCAGGTTTTCGACCGGGCAGTTCCCATCTAAAGTTGATCCTAAGACATCCATAACTATACAATAAAAATATCGTCTGTAGATTTGCGGATTTCAAAAAAGATATCATTCTATTGACCGCGAATATTTATTCCAAATCTTGAATGAACAAGGAGTAAATCTGAAAACGCTGGCAATTATTAAAACAACACTAACAAACACACAAGGGCAATTATTAAAACAACACTAACAAACACACAAACAACAGGTCAAAAGTTAAATTCATGGGTGACATCTCAAAGCCTCTTGAAATTAAAACAGGAGTGAGACAAGGGGATGGACTCTCGCCACTCTTATGTAACTGTGTTCCAGAAAAAGTAATACAAGAGTGTCGTCTAAACAAATCGGTCCTGAATATTGACCAGCCCATTAAACTGGAGAAAATCAACATCAAAATAGATTGTCTGGCGCTTGCTGATGATTTAGCAATTTTAGCTCAAGATGTATTAACGACACGAAAACAAATTGAAATCCTAAAAGAAACAACTTAGAAAGCAAAAAGGTTAGACTACAAATTTTCTTCGGAAAGACACAAATGACCTTCAACAGACTAAGTATGAACAGACTCCTTTTCTAGTTGTGAACTCTGGGGAGTAAGCAGATTCAGGCTTCGGACTAAATCAACTAGATTCTCTTAAAAATAGCTTCAAAGTGGAAGCCGAAACGTCGAGATTTTACAAATCTAAAACGCGGTTCTACCCGAGAACTTAGTAATTCTAATATGTATATTATATTATATTTTTTATATTTATTTATATATATATATATATATATATATATATATATATATATATATATATATATATATATATATATATATATATATATATATATATATATATATTGTAGTTGGTCATATTGTTGCCAGTAAAATCAGTCCTACAAATGACAAAATGACAATTACATTATATCAATATTATTTTGAATAATAAATTATATTCACTCTCGACTATGTTGAGTCAAGTTATTGTAATTCCATCGTACCATTTTAAGCCTAATAGCCTTTTATGAGTTTTTAGACTTTTCTAGTGCATCTACATCTATTTAAATCTCTTCTAGTCTATCTTCTAAGTAAGTTGATTATATTTTCAGAGCTAGCAAATTAGGTTGTTTTTGATTTTATTTCGCAGTGAGTAGTCTTAATAAAGGTTTCTTTTCTCAAAGATACAAGTTCAGTTGAATAAATTATATTTCCAATTAAAGTTTATCAATAATTCATTTAAAAATTGATTCAGATTATTTAATATATTTTTTTGTTATATATAATATCACATTTAATAATTTGCTACTACTTAAAAAACTTTGAAATCCTGCAGCAGAAAATTGCACATAGAATTCTGTTTTAGTTTAATTTAAATTATTCATAATTCCTTTCTCTGTATATTAGAATTAGCAGTCTATTTTCCAAATATTATAGGTATTTTGCAATAATTCACTTTAAATAATAGATCTCGAATGATTGAAATTATCAACAAAACCGAAATAAAAAAGAACAATAAAGTGAACAGGATGAAATACTAACAGGCCAAATTCGGGTAAAAGCATTCCGTCCAATCCTAGGTAGATATTGCGTCTGCATTTTCTGTCTTTGTTTTATCAGGATTAGTTGTTTGTTGGAATTTAGTGCCGAACATTTGTCAGCGAATTTCCATTTTGTACGCTTCCTCAACAGATAATCGACATCATTGCTTACACTATCGGTTCAGCGAATTTCAAAATTTGCATTCTCGAAACACAATACTTGCTTAGATAAATATTTTGAACATTACATGAAACAAACAAAACATTTTTTCATTTCAACCATTTGTATATGATTTTCTAAAAAATTCATATTTTTGAACTCACAAATATTTTGATATAGCAAAAAGGTGTAATAATAATTCACTTGTATATTGATTCCTTTATTAAACTAAAAATTATATAATATACAGGGTCGCTATTATGTATGGAAACGGTCAAATATCTCAAGAACGCTTTGAGATTTCTTAATGAAATTTTGTACACAAATATCAGGAAATATATGCCACTTGTTGGGTATATTTTCATTATTTATTTCTTGTCGCATATTTGAAACCCAAGGCTAACTTGATTTTTTACAAGAGTACTAGAAATTGGCATTGTTGGAAAAATGTTTTTTTTCGAGTTCAACAATGTAAATATTGTATTTTTTTCAAAATAGATTTTAAAAAATGACTAAAAGTGTTTCGGTCTGTTTTAGGGTAAATATATTTTTCATTTAGTAGGCTATGGAACAATGAATGCCAGATGACGTTTTTGATTACACTTGACAGCTGTTAACGTCAATTTGTGAATTTCAAATTCCTTTCAATTTTTATATAGAATTATTAGGTATTTAACTGAAAGAGAAATAATGCAAATACTATCAATTATTGGATACGGTGACAGAAAACGCAGTTATGCTGAAGTTTGTCTAGTATTTAATGAAGTACATCCGAATAAAAGCATCGCTAAGTCATCAGTTTCAAAAGCGGTGAAAAAGTTCAGTGATTATAACTCGTCCAGCATTAAGCTCGTAGCAGCATTAAGCATTAAAACTAGTCCAAAATATTCCGCGTATGTTCAGTCCATTTTATTCTTTAGATAGCTTCGCTTGTGTTCGCGATTTTGAGTTTAAATTTTTTTCTAAAGAATTGTTGGTTTTGAAGGCCACATTTATATTAATGCTGTTGAGATAGCTTTTTTAATTTTAATACTAAGATAGGTTTCCGAAAGTGCTTTATTTTTCTGTTTTTTAGAAACAATTTTATCAGGTATTGAAACTGGATAACCGTTGTTAACCTCAATTTGCTTAAATAAATTTAATTCTGTATTGTATTTGTCTGGATATAGAGGAGCACTGATAAAACGATGAAACGTGGTATTTTAGGCTACTCGTTTATGTTGTTGTGGGTGGTTGGGTGTATTGTGAATCGTGATATCAGTGTGAGAAGGTTAATGGAAAATCGAAAACGAATGCTTATTCGAATTTTTAGAAATCGTTCGGTTTGAAAAGGTTATTGAACTGATGATTTTATAGGTGAAATTTGGATATAATAACAAATCATCCAACTGCCTCTTAATGCCCGTGAAGCATGTTAAAATGAGTTGTTTGAAAATACGAGAATTCTTAATATGGAACAAAAATTAGCAAATACAATCCACAAAAAAGCAGAAGGAAATCAGTTAATTTTTACAAAAGCAGACAAAGGGAACACAATGATAGTAATAGATAAATCATGTTACGTAAAGAAAACTTTGTAGAGAAAGGAGGCTACGAAATTAAAAAAAAATCAACAGACAAATTTCACAAACAAATCAAACTCCAAATTAAAAACTCACCTAGCATCATACCACAAAATTTTATTTTTGAAATAAAGAATATGAAGCTTCATCCACGCCATCTCTACTCTCCTATTAAATTATACAAAGAAGGATATCCCATCAGATCGATGGTGTCTATATGTCGGCATCAGCATATAATATATATGCTTTTTTAATACATATAATAATAAAGCACTGCAACTTTAATCCAAAATACAGTATTAAACATTCTAATGTACTCATTAATATTATTAAAAATTTAGAGATTCCGGAAAATTCAAAACATTTGATGTCCAAAATTTATTTCCAAGCATTCGGCCAGAAAACACGATCATCCTAATGTAGAATGTATTAATTAACACCAAAACGAACCTGGTAGTTACAGCAGATTGCTTGTTAGGTAGTTACAGCAGACAGCTTGTTAAGAACGTGTCTTGATCAAAATTATTTTGCTTTCGAAGACAAAATTTACAACAGTAAAAGGGTTTAATTATGGGCGGCCCACTAAGCCCTTTACTTGCAGAAATGTTTATGGAAAATATCGAGGAGACAATTTTCCAAAAAAAAATTAATAAACAATGTTTATATTAATAAAGATATACGGGTACTAAGAGACAGTTGGATGTTTTTTTTTATTATATCTAAATTCCATCCATAAAAATATCATATTTACAACCGAAGTGGAGACCAACAGTTTAATAAGGTTTTTAAACCTAACGATTTCGAAAAATTCAAATAAGCACTCGTTTAAAATCTTACTCCTAGAAAATAAAGGTTACTACATAAAACTGAATTTACTAGAATGTTTAGGAATTAACCGTCATAAATACACACATGTCCTTCTTAACCATCAAATAGACTTCAACCATTCTCCGCTATTAAATATGTCGAAAAAAAACAGAATAAGTTTTCTGGGAATTCCCAGAAAAAATACGTACAATTTCTTTATTACTATAGTACCTATTAGTCACAATACAATTTAATTCTTTGTCAACCATTCAAAGAAGCTACAGTGTGAAACGCGTTATGTTTTAGAGAAAAATATAAGTGGGAATTCGGGAACTTTGTTTTATTTATAAAAATCAAGAAACTTTAACTTACAAACGAGTTATGTAACCAAAGGATTATTTATAATCAATATTGATAGATATTGATTATAATAATTGCACTAATTATTATTTAGTGCATTTATGATTATGTTATTATCTAATGTCAAATATAACAGAAAATACGACATGACGAATATTACTTTTGACTATTAAAAAAAAAGGAATATATATGAGAAATTTAAAGAATAATAATAATAATTAATATACATCAGTTCTCTTTTGATAACTGAATTTAAACGACGTTAGGTGCGGTTCACACCTGGATGGGCGACCGTACAGAAATCCACCGAAAACTATTATCCTAAATGTAAATGCCGTGGTATGTGTATATGGCTGCTATACACAGTCCTGAATGTGTAATAAAATGAGCCGCTTTGATCAATTTTGTTTTTATTTCAGCAAAATAAAAGAACATGAAGTATATTTATTTTGGAATATACTTTATAATACTGACAACTTTCATACAAAATATTGCAGGCACATTTCAATATATGGAAAACGTTTTCCTTTTGATGTCAGATGAAGAAGTTAATCTAAGGATTTCAAAGCGTTAGATGTCTATAGGAAAAGGTGACTGATGTGATGAGATACAATGCGTCAGTTATTTAGTTTTTATAAGTTTTTGTTCAAAATATATTTCATGGGTCACTACTATGCCGAAAGTGACTGTAAAAATTGAAAAATGAATTATTATTTGAAATACTCCGGGTGCTATATAAATACTCCAGGTGCTATTCCTTTTGGGAATCGCCGCCACTGAAAATCACTGAAAGCCTGAAATGATTTTGTTTCATCCACACTTATGGTTAATTATAATGATCGAAGACTTTGATGTTTTGTTTACAAAAAAAACATATTGAAAAATGTAATAAAATATTTTAGATTATTGTAGAGTGGAGTCAGTAAGCTCTTCAATGAACCTGATAGACACCAATGATCACTTCGAAGAATATCAGCGACAGAGGTTTTCTTGAGTTCGAACTATTATTAAGCAATCTGGCAATAAATTATCTCCATTACACTAATCTCCAGTACATAAATATATAGTTTTAGGTACATACAGTTATTGTCACTCGTTGTTATGCCACTATAAAGAGTTTTGATCATTTCAATAGATTTTATGGCACTTTAAATCCAATTAACCCTTTAATAATAATCATTACATAATGGGTTCAGTTTATTAATGGGCATGATTCATTCAAAACTGGCCCTTTTGGCTACTTAAAATAGATTAAATATTTTACACTTATCCTTAATATAGACAGTATAAGTCAGAGAAAGAGAAAATAATTTTTATATTATAGTTATATCGATATTAGTTATACCATATCATAGTATTAGTTTAGATATAAATAAATCCAAACTCGAAGAGATTAACAACTAAACACCGAACTACTTTTTTAATAACCTTTCGGCGCACGTTTTGCTAACCATGTTAGCAACATCAGGAGATGATTCAATCTGAATAAATCCATCAAAACAATATCTTCAGTTTCTTTATTTCTTCCCAACTAATCGGATTAATAACAATTTAGCAAATGCATGACATTATGTAGCATTTTAAAATTTGAAGTGCAGTTATTCGTATCAGTTTTCTCCTAAATTAATGTATTGTAATTAGTGTAATGAATAAATTTGTTAAAGGGGAAGTTAAATATACTCATTTTGATAGTATACATTTTCATACTGTCTGGGATAGATAGGCTTTTGTGATTATTTTATATGTTTCAAGATATTTAATAATTTGATGGAATTTAATGCGGAGCATTTGTGGTGTATTCTTGTATTATCTAAATCAGTTTTTCTCTATCTGCTCCACTTTTTTAGATGCACCTAATCTTTCCATCTTTCATGTAATATTTAAATGTTTTTTTCAATTCATTACATTCAATTATATGTGTTCTAAAATTATTATTCAAGGATTGGTTCCTGTATATTTGCCCTATTGTCAGTGTGCCGTTGAGTTAGTTCAAGGAAATTCCACTAGCCTGATGCTTGGTTCAGGAAAGAGTTATTATAAAGTTAACGTAAAACGTATTGTGTTCTAGATTGTTGTATTTATGTTGTTGAATAAAAATAGTTCGAATAGAAGAAGTTGTGTAAATCATCCTAATATGTTCACCTACATATGTGGAGAATATACGTTAAAAGAAAACAGAAAACCTGTTAGTAACGTTTTAAAACGAGCTTATCTTGGGTACTAGTGTTTTACACGGCATCTGGTCTATAAAATTTGTACAGAATATTTTTGAGAGTGGAGTACCGGGAACAGAAAAAGTTTGACGTACCGATGGTTTGGAGAGAACCTAAAAACCACTTCAAGAACTTTTATAACTGTTTAGTAAGAATTAATGGAGTCAGTCGAAATAACCGTAGCAAGTGTATTTATCCTTATTTAGTCTCTGTTAGACGTATAGTAGTCCAGTTAACGAAGCATTGAAATGGAAATTTTGAGATAAAAGGCTGACTTTTTGATATAAGTTTGTTTGGGGCATTCTATAACTATGCATATAAGTAAATCTGATTCCAACTCCCGGCGAGGGTTGAAAAAAAAATAACAAAGTTATTTTTCAAAATAATTCAAAAACTATTAGACTTAGGAAAAAAAGTTTCAAATAAAAGTTATAGAGCATAACATTTTAGATAAATATATTCTAATAGCTTTTTCTATTATTATCAAGATTAACAGAGTTAGGGAGCCAGTCAGTTAAGAGATGAAACAAAAATTTAAAAAAATCTTAATCAGCAGAAAAATTAATTAATTTAAAACTTTTTTTTGAATCTACTTTAAAAAATCATAAACGTTCTTCTCAGAAAAATATATATATATTTTTAAATTGTTATTAAAACTTCAATTAATATTTTTTAGTTGTTAATTTTAATGACTTAATAGCGTTAAAAAAATGTTTTTTCTATATCGTTTGATTTATTATTTTAAATAATGAAAAATAGCTTTTGAAATTTCTTTTTACCTTTAATTTACAGGTAGAAAATCATTTATTCATTCAAACATTTGTTGAATTTTATTTACATACTACACCACTGTTTACGACGAAGATAGAAAATTATGTTCGCTTTGTCCCACTTATTATAATAACATCTTTAACAACGCTTATGCTCACGACAAAGATCGAATGATATATCTGCTATTGTCCGACTCATTGCAGCAGAGTTTTCGACTACGTGGGTGCGTCACATATATCCTATGGTTTTTTTTATTATATATTATTTTAATTTTCTTTATTTTAAGTATTTTTAATTTAAAAATAAGTATTAGAAAATTAAATATTACCAGATAATAACAATGTAATAAAATTAAATTAAATAAAGTAATAGCTAAAGTTGTTTGAAATAATAATTTAATGCGACGGTTGATTCTGCTTTTTGCTTAAGTTTTTCTATATGTACAAATACACGTATTATAAACAAATTATTTTCCAGTGATTAAAGTTAATTTCTATATTAAGTTTTTAAAGCCATCAAAGAGGAGAACCTTTTTTTCGCATAAGTAAGAAATAGCGAAGGGGATCAATATTTTAGGACATTGATGATTCATTGCGCCTAGTGTTCTGGTCCAAGTTTTCGTTTTGTATTACATCAATAAAAACTTTAAATAGTCCTTCGCCAGTTGCATGACTAGAGATTGATTTGAAAAATAGCATATTTGCTTTAATCGATCCCTCGCATCGATCAAAATACAACAATTGCGCCAAGTTTGGCGCCAAGCCAAGATACATCTGTTGACTCGTCGAACTGAATAGCAAAAAATGCACTTAATTTAATCTTTTCAATTATTTGATCGCAAACATCAGTGGCCATTTTATTAAAACTTATCGTTATTGTGTCATTTGAAAATGGTATAGTTTTCAACTTTTTTGTTACTGATTATAGTTACTCATCACAGTAACTATAATCATGGCAATGGGTACAATTAGTTTTTCCGTAATCGTGTGGGGCTTAGACTCCCTGGTTACTCTTAATGCTACTAAATACGATGCTTGAAATGCTACGATCTCGTTACCGGTTGATTTTTTGATAGTAGTTTTTTGATTTTTCCAAGACGAGTGATTTACGCTCGAAAAATTCTAATGGTTTGTTTTGTGTGCACATGCCGGTTGTTTTGTTTGCAGATGCCGGACTAATCTTGTAGGTTTCGTGCTTTTTGCGAACAGAACTTGATAATAAACCACAAATTGTGGCTTGTCATTGAAAGCAATGAATTCATCTTTTAAATATACTTCATTGTACAATCTGATCTTCTTATTTACTGATTCACCAGATGTAGATGGTGCATTTTGTTTTGTCACAAATTTGTCCATTTTATTTAATATTATAAATTTATTTTATTACCAACTGTCATTAATTTATTTAAGCAGTATTTAACGCTGGGTGAGAGAAGAAATCGTAATACTTGTTTTCGCAAAAATGAACAAGAAACGATAGTATTTTTTTTTTCAAAATTGAGCAGATATCACGTTCACCCAATTTTTTTGGACGATCAGATCTGGGTTTATTCTGCACTGCACCACGTAAATTAAAGTTTTTTTTTATTATAGTGGGACTCGAAGCACGACTGTTTTAACAATTTAATTATAAGATTTTCCTTTACTTCATAATTTTACAATTAAATTTCTAATTTGAGCAGAATTTTGTTTCTAACCATTGTACCAAAAATAATATACTATAAAAAAATTCCAAATATTATTATTCCCTTGAGATGGATGCCTAAAGTGTACTAAAATATAATTTGCATTTATGATAAGAATACCAGAAACAGTAAATAATTTTTTACTTCTTCAAGTTAATGTATTTCTTGCTGCATATTAATTTTTGTGAGGTTTTATTCAGTACTATTTGTTTAATTTGGATGTAATCCTAAAATCCCTTTGGATGAAAGTCTAAATGTTCGACCGCTACAGGTGTTTTTCACATATCTTGCTTCAAAGAGTACCTGTATACTCCGGGATGAACACTGAAAAAGTCGAAAACCTTGCCTCGTGCTGAACACTCGTCTCCATAACAAAAAGACTAACAGCGACCTAATAGTCGAAGGCCGCAGACAGTCCAGCTTGAGTTATCGTACCATTAGAGGTATACTTAGCCTAGTAGCTAGTTAGCTAAGCCCTACACAGGTTTTTTTGGAATTTTTTTAGACCGTTTTAGCATCCGACCGTTTTAAGAACCAGACGTTTTAAGATCCGGATATTTTAGGAACTGGACGTTTTAAATACTTAAAATAAAGAAAATTAAAAAAATATATATATATGATAAAAAAACATGGGATATATGTTGCACACCCCTGTAGTCGAAAACTCTGCTACGATGAGTCGGACAATAACGGATATATAGTTCGATCTTTGTCGTGAACATACGCGTTGTCAAAGACGTTATTGTAATGAGTGGGACACTAGCGAACATCATTTTCTATCTTCGTCGTAAGCAGTGGTGTAGGATGTAAATAAAATTCAACAAATGATTGAATTAATTTCTACCTGAAAATTAAAGGTAAAACTAAATTTCAAATGCTATTTTTCATTATTTAAAATACGGAATCAAATATTATAAAAAAACTATTTTTTAACGCTGTTAAATCATTACAATTAACAATTAAAAATTTCAATTGTTATAACTTTTTTAATAAAAATTTTAAAAAATATATATTTCTCTGAGAAGAAAGTTTATATTTTTTAGAGTAGATTCAAACAAAAATGTTTTAAATTCATTTATTTTTCTGCTAGTTATGATTTTTTAAATTTTTGTTTCATCCCTTAACTGACAGGCTCCCTAACTCTTGTAGAACAAGTTATAAAACTATTTTTATGTAAAATTTTATGTTCTATAACTTTTATTTGACACTATTTTTCCTAACTCTTATATTTCTTGAACTATTTTGAAAAAATTCTTTGTTCACTTTTTTCCCAACCCTCGCAGGGGGGTTGGTAACAAATTTACTTGTATGCATAGTTATAGAATGCCCCAAACAAACTTATATCAAAAAGTTAGTCTTTTATCTCAAATTTCGATTTCAATGCTTCGTTAACGGGACTATAGTCTCTCACTCAAAGGAAGTGTCGATCCTAACGTTTAACCAGCTACCAGAGTTCTGTGAGGATGAGTAATGTCCCTCTGATCACCCTTCTCATACTAATAAATGTGACATTGATTACGAGGCGATGTCATCAATCCCTCAACGTTTCTACAAGGATGAGTAAAATGACCTCATCAGAGATCTTAACATGTCAAAAGAAGTTTGCTGAAATAAAGCAGAAATAAAGGAAGTTTCTCCTTGGACAGTAAAAGTGACCACACCAAATATCCTTGCTTCTTATGTGTCTTGGATAACAGAGACAAGACACATCACTGGATTAGAAGAAAGTAACCTAAGAGAGAAACCATGGTCGCTGGGGAAAAATATCACTACCAATCCTTTAGTTAGACAAGAGAAAATCATCTCTCCTCCACTGCATACCAAGCTGGGCCTAATGAAGCAGTTTGTAAAGGCTCTTGATAAGAATGGATGATGTTTTGCCTATATAGGGAAAACATTCTCAGCTGAGAACAGAAAAAATTGAAGTAGAAATATTTGATTGCCCATAAATAAGACAACTTATTAAAGATCCTGCCTTCGTAAATTCGATGAATGAGACTGAGCGAAAAGCCTTGACTTCATTTGTTACAGTTGTCCGAAATTTTCTGGGCAAACGCAAAGCTGAAAACTATTTTGAACTGGTAAACAAGTTGTTTAACAGTTTCACATCCCTTCGGTGTAATGTAAGCATTAAGGTGCACTATTTACATAGTCACTTAGACCGTTTTTCTCAAAATTTACCAGACAGTTAGGACCAAGGTGGAAGATTTCACCAGAATATTAAAACTATGGAGGACCGCTACCAGGGAAGATGGGATATGCATATTATGGCAAATTACTGCTGGAGTTTAGAAAGGGACTGTTCCAAAATTCATTCAAGAATGTCACAGAAAAAAAGCTTCTGAAGTGTTCAGTGAGTTCAAATTGGTTTCATCGATAACTTTTCGCTCCATCTTTGAATATAATGATATTTGTATAATGTAATAAAAAAATAAAATAAAAAGTTAGTTTTTTTTATTTGATCCACGTATTTAACTTAAAATAGTGTAACGTATATTTCACTAAAATATTATATCTTAGAAATTTGAGCTCCTGATGCAAAACTTAATGCCATATTTGAATTCAGGGCACCAAATTCGTATTTCAAATACCCCGGCTCCAAAGCAACTGTTGAACTGTGTTATTAGTTAATTAGAATCATACTTATGAAAATCTGAAAACTAGAAATTAATTAAAAAAATAAATTATCCAAATAATAAATAGCTAACATATTAGAATTGATTTTACAGTGTTTTCTGTATTTATTTTACTTTTACTCAATATTCTTAATGTACCTTGGCTATACGTTCAAGATATTCTACTTAAATGTACCTAGATTTCAACAAACAAGTTATAATTTGCAGAAAAAACGTTTTAAAAGGTTTACTTAATGCACTAAATCAGAATTGATCCAATCATCTAATTTATACATAATGTATAAATTGTGTAGTACTGATTCATTTTTTCACTTACCCCTATAAAGATTAAGGGCCTTAACCTTCATACTGCACTTTATACTTATCAAATTTGGTTCACTTCATTAAGTGTCCGATACTGAAATACCATATAAACATTTTTAGCTTAAAAAATTATTTTCCTTTACATTTTTTATATCGTACCGATATGGATAATTTTTGTTTCATTATTAACGATTAGAATTTGCGCTTCGACATTCAGGGGCAATTCTTATCTGTAATAATGGAGTAATATTTCTAGAAGCTTTAACTGGGAAAAGTTGGCAGTTTAAATGATTCCTTTGCAGAATTTAGCAGAGATCCAGCATTCTGTTTGATGTTAAAATACGGCAATGATTACTCTTATTTACGATATATTTTGTAACAATGTTAAACAGTCATCATACTTTTCAACAAGAACATAGATAAATGTATATAAATATTTCTTTTTTACTTTTTGATGTAAGCATACACATTACCGTTTGTTTTTTTTAGTTATATTAATAGCACAATTTTAGTATACGTGATTCAGCATTCGCATTTCAACATTAACAATTAAAACTAACATTAAAACAACTTTGCAATTGTAAATCTTTTTGTTTAATTCTGCAACTCAATATATGACCACCTCAGTATTCCGTCCAGTTCTAGGTAGATAATGCTTTCGAATTTCTAGTCTTTGTTTAATTAGCGACGGCCGTTTGTTGAAATTTAATGACGAACATTTGTCTGTATATTCGCGTTTTAAAGTTTGTTGAACTATATATTGCACCACATTTTCATTAGTTTGAAAATATATTTCTAACTTGTGAAAATACATGCATTACGTTTTCATTATTACCATATATGTTTATATTGCTTTCCATTTCCCAACTGCTATTAAAACAAAGTCTGTGTGGAGATATATTTAGTTTTCAAAAAAATATCTACCTCAATAAATTAGTAGTTATAATATATAATTTCAGTTTTGTCAAACTATATTACAATGGTGGCTTATATTTTTTTTTCCTTTATTTGGGTTTTTCGCCAGTATCTAAAACTCAAAAATATCAAAAATACCTGTTCTAATGTAAAGAAAGAATCACTGGGTAAAAACAAAAAAAAAAACAAATAACCAAACGGAGACAAATTTCTTAGTGATTCTTTTTTGTAATAAATTTGCCTAACGAACAACATTTTTTTTGGCAACACAAAAAAATTTATTTACTTTCACTCGTTACTTTACATATTACAAATTAATATAATTTATTTTTTAATTTAGTTTTGAAAACGGGGGGAGAGGACCATCCGAAACGTTAACGTTAAAAGTTTGTAAATTTTGTATAACATTTTTATATCTTTAAAATTTTGTTCGTTAGGCAAATTTATTACAAAAAAGAATCACTGAGAAATTTGTCTCCGTTTGCTTTTTTGTTTTTACCCAGTGATTCATTACTTAAGAACAGGTATTTTTGATATTTTTTGAGTTTCAGATAGTGGCGAAAAACCCAAATAAAGGAAAAAGAAATATTTGAACACGCCATAATCATTCAGACAATCCAATGGTGGCTATTTTACGAACATAAGTACAGAGCCGTTCTAGAAAGTTTGGACTGCGTAGTGTCGTTGGTGCATTCATAAGAATTTTTTTCTGGGGATCAACGCCGATAGTTTTGTTTATTGACTGTTCCATTTAAACGGAAATGAGCTTCACCGCTAATGATGCGCTTTATCATGCATGCTTGATACTAAACAGCATGGTAGGAAGAATTTGAATTAAGAAATACCTGACGCAGATCCCTTGTCTCTTTACAACCCGAGTACTACCTGTTCTAAAAACGTGGGTTTCCCGTGGTACATATACCTTATTATTAGGTAGTCGGCCACTATTAAGGTGTTCCTTATTTTTGACATCAAGATTAATGTACGACCCGGTGACCGATTAACGTATAAATATCATTTAAACGAAAACAACAGACTGGAACAAATTTTGTCATGTAATTCTCATAAACATACAAATGCAAAGAAATAAAAAAGGTTGCTAAATGTAAACTTTTTGGTAACATAACCGTGTACATTATGTTATATGCTGACCAAGAAGTTAGCTTCAATCAGAAAGCTAATGAACTAAATAGTACACTATTACAAATTGCTTTCTGTAGTATTATGTTGTTCACGAATGAATGGACTATATTATTATTAAATGGATATGTAGATACGAAACAACATTTTTTCGAAAACCAAATAGTTGATATTCTAAGGAAATTTCAGAGCCGCTCTCAGATGGAAAAAATATTAGTAGATGAAAGCGATACCCGACAACCAGAATCAAAAACCATTTGTACTACAAATATATAATGTTGTTATTAAAAAAAAAATGTCTGTGAATTATTTACTTTAGTTGTAAATCAAACAATTATTGAAACTACATTAAGCTTTATATTGAAACAGTTACCTTTTATCAGTTAAATAAAGAATATTCAACTGTTGCAAAACAAACCTTAAAATCAGTACAACCAGATTGGTTTCATGATGTTAAACCTATTTAGTTATTCAACTCTTATACTTAAACTTTTTCTTTATCTCTAGCCATTATCAAGATATTTAACTGATATCGCACTATGAGAACACCCGGTATATACCTTAGACTATCCCAGAACATTTTTTACTTTCAGTGTTTTTCTGTCTAGTCATTATCATTTTAAAGTAACATAAGATGTTTTAACATAAAATAAAGACAATTTAATTGTAGTATTAGTTTTAAGTGTAAAATAAGAGCTAACGTTTTCTTTGTAGATGCGTGTGCCTCTGAAAACTTGGGCCTTTATGGGAATGATGGCTTAAAGTCCACTGTCATATTTTTATCGTTACATTGAGAAAGGATACGGGTCAAGATTTGGTAATACCGTCGTATGGTCTACCATCATAATAGGGCAGCCATTATGCTTTATGACGTATTACCATGATTATATGGTAATTCACCGTGGTTCTGTCATAATTGAATATTCACATGCTTAAAGTATTTAATATTTCATTGAACAAAGGATAATGTGATTATATATATATATACATATATATATATATATATATATATATATATATATATATATATATATATATATATATATATATAGATATATATATATATATATATATATATATATATATATATATATATATATATATATATATATATATGTTATTAGTGCTTAGTAAATGTCAAGTTTTGCCTCTCAGAATATTTTTGCTTAACACTTTTTTTGCTAAAACTTGTTATATGTTTTAATAGTTTTTTATTTTTTTTTGTTAATTATAATTTTCGGATAATTCAACTATACCGAAGCGTTATACATTTTCGAAATAAATAAAGAGATGTATAGAATTTAAGTGCAATAATATCGGAAGTGTAGTCAAAATAAATGTTATATTAAATGGGATTTTAAGAATGTTTTCCATGCATTACATGGAAATACATAATTGAGAAGATGTAAGTGATATTTTACATAATTTTTTGTTACCCTTTATTTAAAATATTATGTACATCTTAGGCCTTCCCTGATTCGTACAATTTACATACTCTCTTTATATATACATTAGTTTATACTATTTTGTCCAATTTTTTCCAACTGCATTTTTGTTAGTCAACATTATATAATGCTTATATTCAAATCTAGTAAATAAAGTTATTTTTTACATTTTTTACTATTCGTATTAAAATATACAAAGCGTTTTGCTCTCCTTATTGTTGAAAGGTTTATGTCAAATATATACTTCTAAATTGGTCTATTTTTTTTTTGATTGCCTACATTGTATTTAGTAATACAATACTTTGTCCCAATTTTCTAATAAGGTGCATACGAAAATATATTGCGGTGATAAGCTCCACTCTTTCACTCTGGTTTTCAGGCTAGCTTGTTTTCTTCATCTCTATCTTACCAGGTGTGGCGGCTAATACTTCTTAATTGTTTCTTAAAAAAAAATTAACATTTTTTGCCATCTCTCTTGTAATTTGTGGATGCCCTCTCAGAAAAACCTTTTAAGGTGATCCAGCCATGAAGCCATTTTTTGACATCTCCGTAATTGTTGAAGTGTTTCATGGAAAGTGTGTGAGAAATCGATAAAAACAAGTAGTAGTCAGAAAGGGTCAAGTCTGGTGAGTATGGCGGGTGGGGGAAGAGTTTCTAGCCAAGTGCAGAAATGGTGTCTATGATCGCTTTCGCTGTGTATGATGGGGCGTTGTGCTACAAAATCACTTTTCCGTGTCTTGTAGCCCATTTTGGTCGTTTCAACTTGGCTGGGTCGTTTCAGTTTGATTGCTCAACTGTTGCAAAACAAACCTTAACATCAGTTTAGCGAAGTTGACTTTATGATGCTAAATTCGAAAGGCCACTGGAAAAATTACCTACATTCGAAATATGTTTATTAGATACCATGGATTTTATCAGGAATTGCATTGATGCTAATATGTTATATAATTTTCAGAGAAAATATATAGACAATATGACCCTGGTACCATCATGAAAATGGTACGTTAACTCTCTGATAAAATTCAGGTTATATGATAATGTATTTTTTTACTCAATTGGGAGGTATTATGAGCGCCCAAAACACCCAAAGAAAACGCGAAGTTCAGCAACTCTCTGGTATATGATCTAAGGAAGTGACTAGGACTAATTTTGACGGTGACTAATTTTTCGTTGTGGTTTTGTTCATAGTACGCGTGTTTGGCTTATATTATTCTGATTATATCACATTATTATCATATCATTTTCTAGTATTAATTGGTTTCATTTTTCTTGTACATCGGTTTACAGCAAGATGGAATATGTGCTTAAAATTACTGATTACCGTATATATTTAATTAATTGAGCTTTTAGTTTTCGTCTTCCATCTTCTTTTCTTGTAGCATTTGCGTCAATTCTATCGGCCAGAAATAGCCTATCAGGAATATACTTTTTATCTATTAAGATTATTTCCGGATAGTCATCTCCAAAGACCTACATTTTAACTTTATAATAGATTAGGACAAAAATAATATGAGAAAAGGTAAGATTGTAAACGGCAATATACATTTGCTAAATCCATTGTCCGATCCTTGTCAGGATCGATTACTGAGTAAAAATGTTAACGTTTAATAATGTTTAGTTAATAATGTAACAGTTAAAGTATTTGGTATTTCAACAAGTGCGACTGTTGCAAGGTAAAGAAGTTAAAAAAAAAAATAATTTGTGTATTTACAGTTAGTCCGTAGTATTTTTAAATTAAAACTTAACGCTTAACGAAATATTACAATGGTTATTAACATCTTTGTTATGACTGTATTGCTAAGTTCCTTAGGTGTTTTTACATAGGTAGTTATCGAAATTGATGATCTCCAATAGATTACTAGGGCGATGATGACAAGGTAAATGTGCATCATCCACAATTTTTCATGCCCAGCTTAAATCTGATGCGTAAGAAAAGATAGAGAGGTTGGCTAGACATAGCTTATCAATATTCACAACAGATAGACGAAACATTTTGGGACTTCTTCTCTCTTAAAACCAACACCTATATTTTACATATTGTCATAAATATTGATGACAATAGTTACTCGGCACATAATTTTCGATCCAATAATATAGTTCACAACGTAGTCACTCCAGGTAAAGAGCAGAAAAGGAGCAATAACAAACTCTAAAAGAACAACATTTTCATGACTTGCATCAAAGGCCAGATTGCATCCAATAAATGACTCACCAAAGGATTGTTTTTACCTAAGATACAAGATTGTATGAATGGTATGCAGCATCAAGTAATGGAAACTAATATTTACAGAAATTTTATACTGAAGGATTTCAAAGCTACCTCAGATAAATGTGGATGATGTGGAGAAAAGTCCGAAGCCATAAAACATATACGAGGGTAGTCTGAAAATTTTCCAACCTAACACAGAAACAATTATTTTTGTCAAATTCAGTTTTATTTCTCATAATGGTATCCTTGTAATTTTATACACTTTGACCAGCGATGCTCCCATCTGTTTAATCCGTCGAAATAGTAGTGACATCTTGTTCTGCAAAATAGTAATTTACAAATGTGATGACATTCGCGTTCAGCAAATATCTCGATCCTCCGAGCGAAACTTTGAACCTAGTGATGAAACAAGTTGCTGGGGGCCAGATCTGGTGAATACGTTGGGTGGTCAATCAATTTGAATCCCAATTTGTAAATTTTTGCAATGGGGGCCACAGAAATATGAGACGGTGCATTGTTTTGGTAGAACAAAATTTTATATTTCCTCAAATGCGGCCGTTTTTAATAATTAACAATAAGTTTATTTGATGCATCAATGATTACAATAACTAAAATATACAATAATACAATTATAATAATTATAATGATCATTAGATAGAAGTTCACCTCTACAATTAAACAATAATATATATAAATTTATTCCGGGCGTCAATGAGATATAGGTTCAATGGATATAGAGGAGTGAGTATACATCGGAGGCATCCTAATGCTTTATCTAAAACGAATGTCGATTTTTCCTAGGAATAGTTAAAAAAGAACGGTTTATTTGCAGAAGTAGAAGGATTTATATTAACCATACAAGATGGTGCAATAGCGACCTGCAACTATCAGAAATGTGTTTAAAAAAAGCCGATACAGAGTGATCTGTTGACATATACATTTTCTGTATATGTCTACGTGCCTCGGAAATGCACTAAACGTCATAATCTAACTACAGGCATTATCCATCAAGTATTGGCTCTGGCTTGCAAACTAATAGACAAAAAAATGGCACATCTCAAATATACACCTTTACCAGTTCTTGAAAACGACGTCTAACTTTTATATTGGGACACATCAATACAGACTGATCGACCAGTTGCTAGTAATCAGTGATATTACGATGATTGACAATTTTAAAATTGTGGCTTACTTCGTCGACATCTTTGATCTAAATGATAATAACTTACATAAGAAAGAAAGGGGAAAAATCATGAAATATTTTGATTTGTCCGAGGAATTTAAGAGAATTCGTAATCTAAATAGAGTTTTGGTAATTTCTATAATTATTTCGTCAACAGAACGAATAACGCCCGATATGCCAAAATACCGAAATATCATAGGCCTTAGCGACAGCGCAAGAATTATGATAAATATGCAAAAGTCTGTAATTCTTGAAACCTGAAATGTCAGATAGTGAGGAAAATACTCAATATCTCACAAAATTAATTCATCCAAATGTCCAATGTCTGTAATTTACGTCATTAAAACGCCCCTTAACCCCCTCATGTTGTAAATGGCCAAGTACCCCACACATTCTGTATACTCAAATGGAGATAAATGTAAAATAATAAAATATAAATCCATTATTATACACTAACATCTATTTATGATACGCAAAATGGAACTGAAACAATCAACATCAAGATAAGATCAAACATATAAGAAATAACCGAATATATACAATTTGTCTATAAATTTTACAATTTATTGATCAACATGGTACCAATAAACGAATAAACAATAACAGTAACAGAGACAAAATAAAAAAAAAATAACATCTGCTCACAAACAGAAAAAAGAAACCAAACAATCCATTTCTCTATTTCTAGCCATTTAATTTTTGATGCTGGAGGATAAATTATGCGATGTTCATTTTATAGTTATATTTAAACGAGTCTAGTGATACTTTCTTTAGTTTGCGCCAAACATTGTTATACATTTTATAAATATTATACATAAACGATCTCTTAAAAATTTGTAATCGATGTGAAGGTGGTGATATGAGGCTCTCAAACCTAAGATTCAAATTATGGACATCAGTTACAAATTATTTTATAAATTAGAACGACCATGTACACTCTTCGTTTTTTTGCCATATATATATCCAGTTAGCTTCTTTTAGTTTATGTGTTATCGGAGAGAACTTTTTAATACCATATATATACCTAAGACAAAAATTCTGCACTCTCTGTATACGAGCAATATTTCCAGTGTATGATCCAGACACGAATCATACACTACATCAGAGTCTGTCAACTTAATTTTTAACGCAGTAGACAAAAAATGTCGATGTGGATATAGCATCTTCAACTTAGTATAGGTTTGCTTAACACACTTAATGATCAGTGGCTGAAACCTAAAATCTTTTTCAAAAAATAAGCCCAAATTTTTAGCTATGTCAACTCGTTTTAGAATATTATTATATATCGATAATTCAAAATTATATTTTTTTTTTATTTAGGTTTTTCGCCACGAAGTAAAACTAAAAAAATAATTGCAAATAATTGCAATTGGTAGTTCTGGTTGGAACAGAAATAATCTGTTTAATTAAAGGTTTTTAAGCAATCAATGTATTTGTCAGTAAATTAATTGGATTATAACATATTTATATTCCTATCACCTTCGGGTAATAAGGTTCTCACATGCAAGTTTAGAAAACCGATTTTGCACAATTTCTGCCAACAGCTTGTCAAATAATGATGCATAGTGTGCTCCTGTTATTGTTTTTCCCTTTTCAAGAAAATCGATTAACACAACTCCATGACTAAAAAACAATGGCCAGCACTTTCCCTTCCGATGGAACAGTCTTCGTCTTTTTCGGAGTCGATTCACCATTCGCAGTCCAGTGTTTCGTCTGTACCTTGGTTTCAAGAGTGTAGTGATGTATCGAAGTTTCATCTGCAGTTATTAATCAACGCCAAACCTACGACTTATTTTGCTAAAACTGCTTCAATAGGACATCGAAAATGTTTATTCGATTGCGTTTTTGGTCCTGAGTGAGAAACCGCGACACCTAACGTGTGGTTAGCTTTTTCATGTCCAAATATTCAGTCAATAATGTACTCCTGCTATCACTATAACCATAATTCAATGGTCGTCTAGCATCATTTGGTAAACTTTTTCAATGTTATCGGTAGTGGTTGCAGTTTTTGGCCCTCCCGAACGTTCATCATAAAGTTCATCGTACCAAGCTGGTACGACCATGTTTAAATTCAGCTGCCCAAAATTTCGCGGTGGCAAGTAATGTTGCAGAGTCGGTGTAAACAGCATACATCTCGGCTTTAATTTGCGTAGGTGTATTGCCTTTAAGATATAAGAATTTAATAACGGCTCGGCTCGATATCCGATTTTTTTCATCTTAACAGAAACACGAACATCGACTGATATAAATGACTGTTAAATATCAACTGAGCATCTAATGTGGCTGACATTTTCAAGGTTATATTTTGTATGCGCAATTATATTACTAGTATATGTTTGACGAATAAAGCAGAATACTCTGGTATCTTCGAGGTGTGGATACATAGCAAATTTGCCTTAATTAGATGGGCATAATCATATAATCTAAAATTCTCAGCACTTAGATACCGTATAATAAATGTAAGTATAATACCAATCACAGCCAGAATTAGAACTTTAGAATCGCTTATTTCTAGAATCGCAGCCAGAACTATAACCGACCTATTATCAGTGATACTGAAAGTGAGACAAAATTGGCAATATGCACTATCTATAGATAAGAAAAATACAATACAAATGCATACCTGATAGATATTATTGTAATTCAGTATTTGTCACTTGTTGCGGAAATTTCTACCGTTTAATAATGCTAATAATGCTTAATAATTTCTACAGTAATTCTGCAAGAAATATCCAGTGAAGTTGATAAAGATATTACACAGCCAAGTGTAAATACGGTACTCGGAAAGGATGGTACAATGTGGAAACTACAGATACCTCTTCAGAATGTAAAAACTCGTTCACATAATATTGTCAGTTATTTGTCAAAGACTAAAGGGAGTTGCAAGGAATGCAAACTCCCTATGAGCTTATTGAAGTAGGTTTTTGATAATGCGATAATAAATATAATGGTCACTAATACTAATAAGTATATTTCTAGCAAAAATAATACATATAGCAGAGAAAAATACTGTAGGATAACAGATTTATCTAAAATAAAAGCATTTATTGGCTTATACATGGCAGGATTTCATAGGAATATCCGACTAAATACAACAGATCTTTGGGCTTCTGACGGATCTGGCATTGAACTTTTTTGAATAACAATGTCGCAATTTCCTTATGTAATATGTTTTCTTTGATGACAAAGACACGCGGGATGTAAGAAAAATTTGTATGCTAACTTGCGCCTATAAGAAAGATTGTTGAAAGGCGCGTTGCTCACTGTCAAAAAAGTTATTCCGTTGGTGAGTATGTGAAATTTAAAAATTATTCCGTTGGTGAGTATGTGAAATGTTGCCGACGAAGCCATCGAAATATATTTAAAATTCCTAGCCATTGCAGACGCCAAAATATTTTATACTGCCAATTTAGAAATGTATCTAGGAGTGCAACCTGATGGACCTTATACAGTCGATGATAGTGCTATATTTTTGGTAAAAAGACTATGGGCGTTGGCCCTTAACACTTTTTTATGCGATATTAAATATATCAACCATCTATCCATATGTCATTTACAAAGGTAATCAAAATCCTGTAATGGCAAACATAAGGGAGTTCATAAAAATATTAGCATTGAAACTGACCAGACTAGACCATATAAAAAATAGATCTAAAATTTCATGTAAAAACCTACAGAAAAGAACTAGAGAAATGGTTAGTGTAACAGAATCTAGTAATAATGAAGAAGGGACTAGTAATAAATCCAAAATAGAGTCTACTGGTACCAGAAAAAAATGTTACATATGTGGTCTGAAGAAAAATCTTATGACCAAATACACTTGTGTAAAGTATGAAAATTACATTTGTCTCAAACATGCAAATTGCACATGTGACTTCTGCAACTTAAAAAATGAATTAAGTGTATATTTTCCATATGTTATTTTATTTGTAAAACTTACCTAGCTATTTACTAGTTAAATACGTTTTTATAAACTAAAAACCAGTTTTTTTTAGTTGATGTTTAATTTTTTAATATTATTCCGTTTTACGTTTCATATAAATGTTTAGAATTATTTAGGACCTTTGTTATTAAAAATTTAAACAATAGCAATAATAATAAAAAACTGTATAATGCAACACTTTACGGGCGTCTCACAGATATCGTGCAAGTAATGGTGTAAGGGACTTTGGCGCGGGTAACGAAGGCTTAAATAAATCCACCTAATCTTTTAGTACTTTGCATCTGGGATGGGTGTGTATCCAACATACGAGGGTAGAAGGAAAAGTTAGATACTGTTTAAAAGAAATATTCTTTTCTTTTTATAAAAAATGGATGTATCTTTCAAACGCAGTCTACTTTTAGCTCGATCGAGAAATGAGTCGCAAGGGGCCAGGTTCGTAGGATAGGGTGGATGCGGTATTAATTCTTAGTTTAAATTTCGCTGAAACGGAGGACTAACGAAGGAGTGTATTACAGTTGTGAAACAGCAAATATTTCTGCTTTAAATTAAGGCGCTTTCAACGCTTTTCGTTATAATGTTGATGAAAAAAAAAAGGAAGGAGAAATAAAAATGGAATTAAAACTTATAATGACGTTTACAATAAAACTCAGCCAGTCAGTAGGTGCTAGCCAGAGCGGACTGTTAAGCGTGCATGCAAATTTTGCCCGTCTTAGCCCAGATCAACCGGAAAGTAGGGGTGAGTTACAAGCGCCTAGTTCACCGCGCCTAGTACCGCGCTAGTTCACTCCGCTCACCGCTATAGCGGCAAAATTTACCATAAGTATACTAACTGTAGTACTACCTTATTAATAACAACTAAATAAATGCTACGCCGTGGAAGAAAAGCGAGAGAGGAGAAAAAAAGAAAAGCGTGAATATCGAAGTCGGGTTCCCCAAAAGAATGTTGGCGGAAGTGGGGCGGTACGGACCACCAAGGACACTATATCAAAAAAAAAATACAAAAAAAGAAAACAATTTTGTTGCTTGCCTTCCTTGTCAAGAGAAGACGGCGCAAATTGGTACGAGGTGATATCCAGCTTTAAATGTAAGTGATCAGCAAAAAAAGAAGAACGCATATATTTTTAGCACTGGGTTATCAAACAGCAAAAAAAAGAAAACAAGAAAATTACCTGTAAAAGAATTTTAACGCTGCCCCGGTGTAGTGAGCGCACTGATGGTGAACTAAAGACACTTGGTCTTATAGCTAGGACCTCGAGGTTCAAAGCCGTAGAAATACGTTAAACAAAATTATTACACCGTGACTCCACCTTGTCTGCTTCTAACAAACTCCAAGACCCAACCATAGCTGCTCAGTAACATTTTAATAAAGCAAAAGGAACGACACAATATCGGGTCTTTATACAAATAGGTTAACAACAAACGGTCACGCCATACAAGTAGGTTAATCGATATATAATCAACAGGACCCGACCAACTATTGTGAAAAATAGAAGGAATGGGAAAGTTGATCATTGCTCCGAAAGAAGTCATCAAATAGAGGAAGTAAATGTGACAATAATAGGCGTATGAAACAAATCCAATAGCTCAATTCCGATGCTTAAATTCAACTAACGAATTAAGGGATTTAGGATACAATGTTTGTTGCAGGAGTGAAAGAAAGTAAGATATAAATGCCAAATGCTAGAGGTAATTCCGAAGTTATCAAATGATATGTTTATCAAAATCAACAATTCTTGCTTGATCCTATGCCTTTATACCGTTAAGTGTCAGGCGTGAGGAGTTGAGACTGTCTTCTATACATTTCTCTCCATTTCTTCCTATCTTGTGTCAGTCCCTTAATTTTATCCCATATTATGCCCCTTTTTCCAGCCTCTTCTCTTATCCCATCGTTCCATGTTCTTCTTGGCCTTCCTTTACAGTTCTCGCACTGCCGTACTGTCACCCTTGCACTCGCGCTTCGTACTGTCTGTAAATCTATTTTCCGGCATGCGACACACTCGTCCGAACCGCCTTAGTTGTCCTGCTATTTTATCATTTATAGGTTCAATCTGTAGGATTGGGGTTCGATCTGTAGAATTTCTAATTATTTGATTTCTGATTCTATGTCTTTTTATTTTGTTCTCTATTTTCCTCAGGGAACTCATTTCAATTGCATTTATACTTGTCATATGTTTTTCTGTTAGTGTTCAGGTCTCTCTACTGTACATTATTGTTGGTCAGATTACGTTTTTAATTACTGTTGTTTTTATCTCCTTCGATATTTCCTTCCTTCCAAGGAAAGTTGTTTTCATCATTTTTAATATTTTTCCGGTTTTTCCCAGTTTATCGTTTATTTCTTCGTTTGCTCTTGATTGTTGATCAGGTATTTGTAGCTGTTCACTTGTTCTATTAGCTTTCCATTTAGTATGTATGTTGTTGTTTTAGTTTTTGTGGTGTAGTATGTTATGTTTCATAACCTTTTTGTCATAACCTTTCCTGATATGCTGGTCAACATTATTCCCCAAACATTATTGCAATCTCTCTTGTCACCCACTTTATGTATTGACAATATAATTTCAGAGTTCCATTCGCTTGGGACTTTTGCCTTTCTTATTATATCATTCAGCAATCCTCTCAGGCTTATTACTCCTTCCTTTCCCATTTTTTTGATCATTTTTGGTGTTATACTGTCTCTACCCGGTGCCTTTCCCACCTTTAATTTCTCATATACCTCTTCTTGTATCATATCTATTTTTCAAAATCAACAATATATTATAAAATGCATAGAATACTCGTCTTCTCTCGTCATTGTCCACTGCAGATTTCGACATACCCTCACAGTCACGAATAGGAGTCCTTGAGAACACAAATACTGATGTACAAATAAATAAAAATGCTGGGTATATGTATATCTTCCATTTAAAGAGTATAGAGTCTGGTTGATAAAATCTAGATCCATCCCCTAATGATTAAAAATAAAATATATCAAAAACCAATTTTAAATTTAGTATTATTTTTTACCCTTACACGCTTTTTACAAAATTTTCGAAAATTTGACCGATAATGTAGCATAATATCCACGCGACGTTGTTCCATTTTTCAAAAGATCTACTATGATAATGGTTTACGAATCCCAGAAAACAGTGGCCATATCTTTTTGACTGATAGAAGCGCCTTTACCTTCAGGGAACGTTCATCGAGTCAAGCCCACTATTTTTAAGTTACATCGCAGACATGAATCGCCGCAGACATTCTTTGGGATTGTGTGATGTTTAGACCCCGTCGAAAAGGGATTATGCTTTTCGATCTGTTGATTCTTTTTTTGGATGGCAGTGACCAAACGCGGCACTCATCAAGCTGATAGCATTAGCATTCATGTTCGAGCTGTTTATCATCTTAACATCTCTCTAATCTCCTCTCTGCAATCGACCAATAGGATATCATGACTTTTATTAACCATTATCTCAGTAATGGGGCATTTAGAACGAGACGCGTCATTCGTGCTGGTTCGACTACATCTAAACTGTAAAGGATAAAACGAAAATATAAAGGATTAAAGTCCTCAGAATACTTTCTTTAATTTATTTTTTACTGTAAAAAGTACTGTTTGATCAACATACGGAATTAGCTTTTTTCCATAATAGCGACATTTTTTAACTATCGAACGAATCAAAGGCGATCAAAACAAAACTAAATGTCATATTAGCTTGAAATTCATGAATTTCGTATTCGTTACCAGAATAGAAGTTACTTTTGAGAAATGCAATCACCTTTGAAATCGCCCCGCCATCCAACTGAAAAGTATTTGAGTTTTCACTTAATCCTCGTTTATTACTTTTAAGATTCAACTGAACTACTTAAAAATACTACTGAGGTAATTATTGCATTATTCGTTCTAATAGCTTATAATTAGTCCCAAAAATTAGGCAGATTTTTACATTTTATATTATTTTCATATTTTATCGCATTTGCATCGCTGTGCTAATTACAGTTAATAACAATAAATTTTTAGTAAATAAAATATAATGCCAACTTATGGAATACATTTTTTTTAATTATGCTAAACCTAAAATACAGGAAAATTTATGTCTCCCTTTTCCCTCATAGACTTTCCCTTGATATTTCTTTTAGGATACTACTACGGCACTAATTTCTTTCAGATCCACAAAGGCTCGCGGTTTCTTATTAAACACATTTTTATGCAGCCCTTAAAATTAATTTATTTTGTTTATCACAGAAATTATGTTGAAGTTGTAATTAACTGACGATTTTTTAAATAAAAAATAGCTTTTTTGAGCTGCGTAGAGGCCTTGTTTAGGCCCTTAGCTTATTAATTGTTGTTATTCATTCAACACGGTTCGGTCTTTTCCTTTTTTTTTCGGACTGATCACAGAAGTCGAATCCGTTACCATGCTAGCCAGCGATATCATCGGGCCACCGATGCCAACGCGGCCGATAATAAATAATAATTATAATAAATAGAACAGAGGAACTATTAGAAATAAACTAATTCTTTAAAACATATTCGCATATATACCTAGGATGTTGTGGGGGAATTACAGAACACATAAAGCAACATACGTGTTTGTGATATACAGAGTAAAAGTAATTACTTCTACCAAATAAGCTCCACACAATACAAATAATAATATATTAGAACAAATATGTACTTCAGAATAATTGAATCTTATAAAATGTTGCAATAAAGCACTGCTAAAAATGGTTTATAACATGAATTAAGATATACTTACTTAAAAATATACAGCTACCTTATATTTAACTAAGCTAGCCGATCTAATAATAATTTTATTACTAGAAAAAACATTAAACATGTTTTTGCAATTTCCGATAATCCGCCACGTAGAGATTTAGTTATACACAATAAACCTTGTCATCCTTATACAGAAAAGATGGTAGCATTTTATTCTTTTATACATAGATTATTAAATATCCCCATATCAATAGATAATTATAATACAGAATTGAATGTTATCAAATTATGTCGGAGTAAATAACGGATACGACGCAAACATTATAAATAAAATAATTAATAAAAAAAGTTATAATAAAGTCATTAATTTAATATATAAGGGCAACTTCAAAAATGCAGCTTTCAAAACAATTACATACAAGGGAAAAATTACCAAAATAGTGTCGAGATATTTATCCAAAACAAACAATATAAATGTTGCTTTTAAAACAAACAATAGTCTAGGATGCCTCATTAAGACCAATAAAAATTAAGCAAATAAACTATATAAATTAGAAGTTGGTTTAATTCAGTGCGGGTCGTGTACAAACGTCTATGTTGGACAAACAGGAAGATCTTTCTCTACTAGGCTCAACGAACATAAAATAAGTTATATTAAACTACAAAATAATTCTCATTATGTTAGACATTTAATGTTAGAAAAGCATACTTTCAATGATAATTTTATAATGTTACATAATGAGAATAAATCCAAAATATTACATCTTTTAGAGAGCCTAGAAATCAACAAAAGGAAAAATTTGGAAATTTTGTTAAATTACCAGTTAGACTTGAATGGTTCACCGTTATTAAATTTATATTGTCCTAGACGTTAACACAAAAATGGATTTCCCCACTGTCATGTTTTATGGTATTACTAGGTCTATGGACACATTAGGTTGTAATTACTTTTTTAACTTTTAGTTTAGTATAATTTTTATATGACAAATGTAATATAATTTGTAAATTAACACAAAGGCTGTGTGTCGAATCAATTGTCATACATACAATTTTAAATATAGTGGACATTTTTAGATATTAACTTTTGCTTATTTACAATAGTTTTGATTGATTGCGCGGTTGGCTCTTGGTGAAACATAGTAACAATGATAATAATTAAAACACTTGGTATTTGTTTCACAATATATTCAAGATATTCTCTAACATGTTTCGGCCTCGCGACCATTCTCAAAGAGAGTTATGTATAAACTTTGTTATACATAACTCTCTTTGAGAATGGTCGCGAGGCCGAAACATGTTAGAGAATATCTTGAATATATTGTGAAACAAATACCAAGTGTTTTAATTATTATCATTTTTGCTTATTTAGCTACATTATATATAGTTAGCTACATTAGCTACATTATATATAGTTAACGAATTTGAGGATCTGCACAGCTCAAAATATACGAGGAGCATATGGAAAAATGCCATTGTTACAAAATTCGAGTCACATGCAAAACACTTTACACTATAAGGTCGAAAATATATGAAAGTAAATGTTGTATGTGACCGATTAACTCATTAGTGGACAGAATCCTTTTAAAGGGACGCATCTAAAACCCGTCATGCAATAAAAGTAGTGGGAGCATAGGGTATCTCCGGAAGTAGAAGGAGTAATGCAGACCCGTGTCGATCTGTTAGTTTGTATATGACAGTTAGAGACCGAGTTATATACGTTTCATTAGAATTATGGATTCTAGTTTGTATTCAACTCAACATGGCGGGTAATTTCAGCAAGGTAGTGTCCAAACTAATAATATTTTGTTGAGTCTTGTATTGAAAAGTTGTATCATAATATGTCTAGATTAAGTAGTAAATAACGAGAATGCGTAAATTATTATATCTCGGCAACAACATGCCAACATATGTCGCTGCCCGTCTAGGTCCCGAAATGGCAATGACAAATCATTTTTAGGTTAACACCAGCTGAGCTTATAGACTGTTTAGAAAAAGAGTCTGATGTACCTAATTCAAATGTATACATACTTCGTCCGGCAGAAGATGGAAATGACACTGACGTTTATAGTGATGACTCAGATGAGGAGCATAGTGGCAAGGTAAATCATTTACCTCGAGGAATTCCAAGTCAACCATATGAAATTGCTTCGATAGGCGATAATGAAAACAAAAGGCGAAAAAGTAACTGATATGCTGGCCAACGAAATAATGATTTAAATTTAACAATACCAGAGCTTCACGTATTTTTGGGCATATTGTTATTATCTGGTTATGGAAAGTATGCAAACAGACGTATATACAGGTCCAGTGAAGACGACGTTCCGAAAATTTTTTAGAATAGCAGGCGATTGAAACGTGTTGAGATTATACTGAGATTTATTCAATTCAATGATAATTCTAAACTTCCAACAGGCGACAGACTCTATAAACTGAGAAAGCTTTTTGAACTTCTTGGCAACAATATTAGATCACATGGACGAATTGATGAACACCAATGAATACATGAAAGTGTGCAGCAAGCATTATATCAAACAGTTTAAGGGAAAGCCAATAAGTTCAAACAAATAAGTAAAAACTAGGTTCTATGTTCAAATAATGGTTACATGTATAGTTTTGATGTATACACTGAAAAAGATGGTATTAAGGAAAAAATTGGTTTGAGTGGTGATGTTATACTTCTACTAGACCAAGTCGGTGTGCCAAGAAATTGAGGGTGCAAACAATTATCTACGCCGTTGTGCTACTGATTGCCGTTGTTCATTTTGCAGCAAGAAAAACAACTTTATCTCCTGAAAATGTAATACGGTTTTGCAACCCAAAATATGTTTTTACACTTACCATACTGCATAGGTTGACTTTGTTGTCATTTTTTATTTTATATTTATTTGTATTCTGACTTATTTTATTTTAATTTATATTCTGTGTTGTGTCTAAATTGTCTTTATGCACAGTGTCCCTTAAAAGGGAGGTCAAAATCTTTCAAAATAATGAATAAAAACATATTTGATGTACTATGTTATATTAACAGAGAGGCTAATTCATAAAAATGTTTAAAAACTTTCAAATTGAGTAAAAAATAACTTTGTCCACTAATGGGTTAATTGCTCATTTATTTTAAGAAATCCATACTGATCCGTTATATCCATTTTTAGTTGCGTAAGCTTAACATCGTTTAATATGTTTTGAAATAGAATATCTAACGTAGTCTGGCAAATTTTGTGTTGTATCGACCTGTTTCAGTTAGAGTTTCTACTGATTGACACAAAGCAGTTTTTTTTTAATAAAAAAAGTATCTTAGTTTTTGCAACCACATAAAAATTGTTATTTTATGGATTTAAAGTTTTGTTTATTTTTTATTATTATTGCATATGCACAAAAACAATAATATGTTTTTCCATCTGTGTTTATTTGGAGTCATAACATCAAAGTACCTTAATCACTTATTTCTTTTTTTTTCCTTTATTTGGGTTTTTCGCCACTATCTAAAACTCAAAATATATCAAAAATACCTGTTCTTATTTAAAGAAAAAATCACTGGGTAAAAACAAAAAACCAAACGGAGACAAATTTCTCAGTGATTCTTTTTTGTAATAAATTTGCCTAACGAACAAAATTTTAAAGATATAAAAATGTTATAAAAAAATGTACAAACTTTTAACGTTAATGTTTCGGAGGGTACTCTCCCCCCCGTTTTCAAAACTAAACTAAAAAATAAATTATTTTAATTTGTAATATATAAATTAATGAGTGAAAGTAAATATATTTTTTTGTATATGTCAATGATACTTACATTGACAACAATAGATTTTCATGACAGTGACATACTACTAAAAAATATACATAGGTAATGTTTACTATGTGATTGTTTATTGTACTGATTGTGTATTCCAATATTCAAATGTGTTTAATTGTATTCTTTAGAATCGGGAACCATATTGAATTTAACTCTACCGAAGGCATTGCAATACAGTTATTTTTATTTAAATTAATTATAGCGGTTTCTTTTAATCTTCTGTATTTTGTTACCGATTCTTTTAATACCGTTTTGGAATTATTCCAATTGATTTTATGACCCGATTCCCATGCGTGTTGACAAATTCTAGATTTATTAAAATCGCCCTTTCTAAGAAGGTTTTTATGTTCTTTTACTCTAACATCTAACGGTGTAGATGTCTCACCTATATAGAATTTGCCACATTCGCAGGGAATTTTATAAACCCCATTTTTGGTATTTTGTTGTATATTGTTTGGTTTAGTCTTTGTTAATAGAGATCTAAGAGTATTTTTTGTTTTAAATGTCGTTCTTATGTTGTATTTATTTCCTACTCTTTTAATTGTGTCAGAAATACCGCGGATATAAGGAATTGTGAGGTTGATTGTTTGAGAGTTATTATTATTGTTATTAATAACTTGTCTGTTTTGTCTAGTATCAAAAATTTTTGAACGATTAATCTATAAAAAAAATTTTTAATAAAAAAATTTACAATACAATACAATTATGCCAACGTCTGATCGTCGGCTTTGGAATGCTGGGAATACATCAATCGACGGTCTCTTGTGCAGTAAAACGATTCGAGGAGACAGCGGAGCCGATAATCAAATGGATGGTCTCAATTTACAAAAATCAATTGCTGATTGTAGAGCAAATTAATGTTAGTGCAAAAACAGCAAGAAGAAGGCTAAAGGAAGTTGGTTTAAATCCAAAACGTCCTACCAAAGTCTCCCAGCTTCTCCCAGATCACAAAACGGTCCGGTTTCAATTTGCTATCTATCATTTGGTTGTCATGATTATCATAGCCAATGTTCAAAATCTGCAAAGTCTGCTGTAGATCAATTTCTCTATTGGAACCTTTGGTTTGAAACACCAACCAACCAACACTAAACACCAAACCTAGATTAAATTATCTCCCGATGATGCTAACATGGTTAGCAAAATGGGCGTCGGCGAGTTTAAAAAAGTTATTTGATGTATAGTGGTAAATTTTTTCGAGCTTAGTATACTGAATATTTACTGAAAATTGTAATTATCTCAAAAGCTGTGCCATACTAAATATTTAGAAGAAGTACTTTTTATGAACAAGAGAATGTTATTTCCAAAACCGAATGTTATTTCCGAAAACACCGACTTACTAACATTTTATGTATTGTGACTCCAGTTAAATTATTTATTAATCTAATTCTAAAGAAACTCAACTGAGTGAACAGCTAATTATATGTAATAACTAAACTGTGTAAAACTAAACTTAATATTCAGCTAAATTATATATATATCCATACAATAAACCATATTAACCTAGAATTGCATATAAGCTTATAAGAAATATTAGCCAGTTTCGGTAAACTACTTAACGGATAGCAATCAATCAACACAATGTTTAACGGTTAATTAACCAACAGATACTGTTTCAGTTCAATACTAAATGCTCTCGCAGGTATTATAAATTTAGTCTAATTAACTGAGAACAAATAGGATACATTCCAATGCGAAATATATGGAAATTGTAAACAAATTACTAACAATTATAACATTATCAAATGGCAAAATCTGGAATACATCATATTTAACAAAATATTTTCTATACTATACTACTTTCTATATTATAGAACTATATAGTTCTATACTAAATTTACACTAAAACTGAAACCATAGAACTGATGAAACTATATAAATTATAACGTCCAGATTCAGGTATTCTTTGGTGGTTCGAATTAACCAATATTTAAAAAAATCAGATATAAACAGTTCAACTCATAACATAAAAATAATAACTCTCAACCTTGCTTCCACTGTACTCTTTAAGATGATGTCAAATATCGTAATTAGATCGTATCATATTGGCAATTTTCCACTTGTCATCCTTGTTCTTCTTTCAGTGCCCATTATTTCCAATATTCTATAATTTTTGATATTATATTTTTGTGATATCTTAAATGGCTTTCCTATTGCATCCATCTCAACGGCTGCTAACCTATTTTATGTTTTTTTTTTCGATAGTATTTCGATATTTTTTCGATCAATAGAGTAGACTGCTTTTTATCATACACAATCTTCATCATCATCATCACTCAACCATTGTCTATACACTGCAGAATAAACGCCTCTTCAGCATGTTTTAAACTCGCGAGGTTTAAACCTGAGTTTTCCTCTGCCATTTGGGTCCAATATACTTGATAGTGTCATTAGTCCACCTTGTTTTCGGTCTTCTTCGTGGACATTTATGATCAAGCGGTATGCACTCCAGGATTGCTTTGGCCCACTTGTCAGCACATCGCTTCTCTACATGGCCTGCCCACCTCCATTTCAATTCCTTTACATCTGTACACCCTTGCTTGCCTTCTGATCCATGTGCAGTTCTTTCCATCCCACCTTGTAAAGCCAAGCATACACCTTTCAATTTTCATCTATGATATATCCACATTTAACACACCGTTTTACCTCTATTGAAATGCTCTGCCCAAGATACTTTTCAGATTTGTTCTCAAGCCAAATGGTTCTTCCGCCCTTTGCAGCTCTCCTGTGAGTTTTTGTAGCTCATCTGAGTCTTATGAAAGCACGACGATAATAATTAACTTCAAAATCATCAATGTCCAGTTTCCGCTGTAGCTTCATCCCAGCAAGTTCACATAGACTGAGTTTATCTGGTTAACCCATGCTTGATTGATTTAAGATTAAATCAAAGGTCAAAAGCAAATGATTAAATCAAAAGCTCAATATATATATATATATATATATATATATATATATATATATATATATATATATATATATATATATATATATATATATATATAGTAGAAATCTTTCACCCTTTCTTCACGTGGTGCCACCGATTGCCTTCGCCCAACTGCCACCATGCGCCATCATTTACCTCTGAACTGATCTGATTTCTAGCCTTTCAGCCGCCATCAACCGAGCTCCAGATGAACGCAAGGAAGGTAGTTGGTAGAGATGATCGGGGCCGGGCCATGTCAACTGACCATCCAGATGAGGGTCGTAATAGCTTACAACTCACGCCATCATACGGCGAATGCTCGTAGCAGGCAGAATTGCTCGTAACATTCTGCCTGAAACCCCGGGTATAGTACCAGGTATGCCCACAAGGTAGCTTAACAGAGCCGTGGATCGGATCTTCCTAAAAATTATCTAAAACAATACTAACGTTTGAAAGGAAACTTAACTTGAAGTTGTACCAAGAATTGAACGTGCTCTAAGTTCCGAAGAAGATCATTAAAATGATAAAGATGACACCGAGGAAAACAGAATACAGAGTGGTGGTAGAGGGATGTTTTTCTACAGAAAAAATTTAATATTGGGGATACCCTGTCTACAGTCGTTTTTAATGCTGTGCTAGAAGTAATACCCCGAGAGAGCGGAATAAAAGCAGGAGAAACAATTTAGCAACAGCGAGAGCTAAATGTTAGCCCATGCAGACGACGTAGTAGTCTTATCAAGAATAACAACAAAGCCAAAAAGAATCTATGGACTGATAGAAAAAAAACCCAAGAATATGGCCTGCATATTAATGAAAATAAGACGAAATTCCTTGAGATGGAAGCGCACGTGGATGATGCAGCAAAAGTTATTATTAAAACGGAACAAAATAAATATTATTCGATTTATAGAGTCAACGAATTTGAGTATTTGGGAGTAACCATAATCAGCAAAGGCGATGAAATAAAGGACATTGAAAAAATGATTGCAAGGGGAAGCAAATCTATGGGAGCGTTACACAATATGCTTAGATAAAAAAAAATAACATGGTCAGCAAAGTTTGGGTTATACAGAACAGTTATTCAACCCATGGTACTATATGGCTGTGAATGATCTGTAATGAATAATAAAGAAGAAGAAAGATTGAATGTCTAGGAGCGAAGAGTACTGAAGGTATTTGGTGAAGTGAAAATGTAGGAGACAATATCGAGGAGAACCAATGCAGAAATTAAAATTCTCTACGGAAAACCATCTATAAGTCAGGTAGTTAGGTCTTCCAGACCGCGGTGATTGGTTCATGTATTAAGAATGCCAGATTGTAGACGGGCAAAACAAGCATTATCAAGAGGAGATGGACGAAGAAGAAGGAGAGGACGGCCAAAAATCAAGTGGAATATATATATATATATATATTTTGATATGTTTCTCGACCGTGCAATTTATAGTTTTTTTCTTGGGAAAATTGGTTGTTTTCGGGTTCCGTTGGGGAAATTCCGTGTTTTCGGTTTCCCCAAGAAAAAAACTATATATATATATATATATATATATATATATATATATATATATATATATATATATATATATATATATATATATATATGTATATGTATATATATATATATATATATATATATATATATATATATATATATATATATATATATATATACATATATATATATATATATATATATATATATATATATATATATATATATATATATATATATTATATATATATATATGTATATATATATATATATATATATATATATATATATATATATATATATATATATATATATATATGTATATATATGTGTGTGTGTGTGTGTATGTGTGTGTGTGTGTTAAATGATTTTCACTTAACTTTACTTCTTAAAAAATATTTATTTGAGAGTTTACACTTTGTTACTCTTTAGTTTCAAATATGAATACAATAAAATAAAAGATTACTGTTATACAGTAGAATCTTAAAAATAGAAACACTTTAAATATGATCAAAATACTATAGTGACTTTAAAAGTTAATAATGATATAGAAAAAATATAGTACTGATGATGGCTGGACGGTGGTCCTGGTTCTTATATGTTCAGGCGTATATGTTCAAGCTGACTTGACATCTGGGCCTCGTGGGGACAGATCGCCATGGGAAACTGCGTTGTTATAGGGTTTTGCTGATGCTGCAACCTTGAACTTGTTTTTTGGAACCATGGGAAACGATGTAGGAGGGCGATTCCGTTGACGTCGCTTTAACTTTGGCTTTTTTGTGGCACTGAGGATATGTGGGTTGAACTTCTGACATTGCTTTTATGATACATTGTATGATTTTAACTTTGTAAATATAATATACAGGGCTTGAGTTGATATATAACATATATACATATATATATATATATATATATATATATATATATATATATATATATATATATATATATATATATATATATATATATATGCAACATTCCATATATGTATTTTGTTTCTGTACATTCTCCTATCCTCCTATTGCCTCCTTGTATTTATATAAGAATTCTGTTGGTGAGTTTTGTCGGTGGGAGGACATTGCACGTTGGGACAGCTACGTTGGACATTCTCTTTGTGATCTTTCTAGAATGTAGTCTGTATCCTTCCTCTGTTAGTTTTGGGTCGATATTGTCCTCATAATTTTGCGTTCTTTTTTTAGTATATTTTCTATGCCGCTTTTTGTGTGGATTGTGTCTCGCTTGCGTATTGTACCTCTGGTTTGATTACTGTGTTGTAGTCTTATTTTTGCGTGTGTGGATATGCATTTCTTATTGTAGATATTGTGTCTTGTCGTATGCCCTCTTCATCCTCTCTAATCGAGTCTTCTGTGCTATCTTTCTGTAGGTTCGAGGATCTCGCCCAGGTATTTGAAGTGAGTGACCCTATTTATCTTGCTGTACCTGGTGTTTAAACTTTGGACATCTAATTTTGAGCAGAAGAATTCGGTTTATTAAAAGGAGATTTGTTGGCCGACTTTCTCTGCGCATTCCTTAAAGACTTCTATCTGTTTGGTTGCTTTTGTTTCATTGTCTGGGAGCATGGCTAGGTCATCTGCGAAGGTTAGGTATGAGATTTCTATGTTGTTTTTGGATCGTAGGAGTCGTTTTGGTTTCCAGTGTCGTTGATTTTTCAGTTGTTTTAACCATTCCCATATGACTTTGCCCAGGACCAGGTTGAAGAGGAGTGGGGATAAACCATCTTCATGGCGTACTCCGGTTTTAATCAGGAAGGGTTCGGAAATGTCTCCCATAAATTTTACTTTAGAGGTTAAGTCGATCACTATCTGCTTGGTCAATCATAGTGTATAGTCAAGTCCCTGTTCTTCTAGGACGTTGAACAGAGATTTTCGATCGATGCAGTCGTATGCTTTATTGAAGTCCACGAACTGCCTGTGTCTGATAGGTTTATATTTCAGTATTGTTTTTAAGCTAAAGATTTGCTCGCTGTATGAGCGACCAGGGCGTAAGTCTGCCTGGTACTCGCAAATTTTATGTTCTAGTTGTTCTTGTTAGTTGTTCTTGTGTTCTCTGGAGAATGCATGTTGGGGGATTTTGTAAGTGACTTGTAGTAAGGAGATTCCTCTGTAGTTGTTCACATCTGTTCTGTCCCCTTTCTTGTGCAGCGGGTGGATAAGAGCATATTTCCATTCATCTGGTAAGTTTTCTGTTTGCCAAATATTCGTGATAATTTGCGTGAGTTCCTGCAATGAATTTGGTCCGAGGTTTTTCAATAGTTCCGCGGTGATACTATCTTCACCGGATGTCCTGTTATTCTTTCATTTGCGTATATGCCTGTGGATTTCTTCCTGTGTTAGTGGTGGTAATTCTGAGTTAGTTTAGATATAATTTGCCTTGGGGAATCTTGTGTCGTGTTCGGGGCAATTGAGGAAAGCAGAAAAATAGTGTGCCAGCTCCTGACAATTCTCCTGGTTGGTTAGCTCTAATCTCCCATTTCGCTTACTGAAGCAAGATTTTGTGGTGTGTATCTACGGATTTCTCTTGCGAAAGTCCTATAAAAGTCTCTCGTTTTATAATTGCAGAAATTGTCCTCTATAGAGTCTAGTTGTCCCTTCCTCTTATTTTGCCTGATAACATTTGCTGTCTGTTTTCTAGTCTCATCAAAAAGCTGTTGACTTAAAGAAGCTGACTGAAATGCTTGTTTGCGTCGCTGCAATGCACTTTCGCATTCCGAGTCCCACCAAGGATGTTTTGTGTTCTTTTTCAATGGGATCAGTTCCTGTGCTCTTGGTATATTTTTTTTTGGTGGAATTTTTCCCATGTACCTGCCTGTTCCTTTTCCCATTCCTCTGTTATGTTGGATTCCTTGATCTTTTTCGTGTCGAATTTTTGAAATGTGCTTTCTTGTGATGTATTCTCCTTGGGGTGAATTTTGATTCCGGTTAGGTAGTGGTCTGAGTCAATGCCCGCGCCCCCGCGGACTTGGACATCTTGTATCTCTCTTTGTTGTGGGTATGAGATCGCAACGTGGTCTATCTAGAATTCTCAAATCTGTTGTATAGGCGATCCCCATATCTTCTGTTTTCCTGGAGATTTCCAGGTTATTCTGTTGACATAGTTCCATGAGTCTTGTGCAGTTTTTTTTGGTAAATTTGTGACCGGGGAATTTACCTAGGGTTTTCTGATGGATTTTTTCTCTACCGATTAACGTCATCCTTTGGTATCTTTGCCATTACCTTTTCTAGCGTTCCCAGAATTTCTTTGTAGACTTGGGGTTTTTCTTAGTGTCCCCATTTGTGGTGGCATGTACATAGGTTATGGTGAATTTTTTATTGGCGCACTGTATGCGTATTGTAATTAGTCCAGTGTTTACAGGAGCGATTTCCTTAATAGAGTTAACTATCTCTTTGTGTACCACAAACGCCATGCCCAGAAGCGGAGCGCCCCTGGCGACTCGTTTTTCTGTCCTGCTTTTGAATGTGCGATAGTTCCCGTAGTCCACCGTGTCCTCATCCGTAATGCGTGTTTCTTGTAGGGCAAGCACAAGTATCTTTTGCCTGTCAGGTTCTGAAGTTAAGTTGTGAAGTTTCCTTGCTTGGATAGGCGTGTTGATGTTGATGGTGCCAATGTATGTAGGTGTTTTGTATGGAAATTTGCCGGAAAACTCCGACTTTTTTGTGAGATCGTGAAAGTCTAGGTTCCTCAGAATCCGAGTACCCAGTTGCTGTCTATCGACGGGTGGATTGGATACCACTTGCGGTATCATTGTTATTTGTTGCACGAGTCGTGGTTGCTTGTAAGCTTATAGGTCTAGTGTTTCCACTGGGAGGTTAAAACCCAGATATATAAACAGATATATATATATATATATATATATATATATATATATATATATATATATATATATATATATATATTGTTCTGCCATTTATTTCTTGGTAAATTTTCTTTAAATATTATATATTTTTGGTAGGGAAATCTTTATCTAAATAATACTTATTAAAAATATCTAGCTATTAAACTGCAGCTAATATTGCTTAAAACACAAACATATTGGGATTGTTGAAAATGAAAACTATTATAGTTTATATGAATTATTATTTTATTATTATATTAGAATTTTCAAAGTAACCAACAATAATATTCTTCAAAATGCAACCTTAAATTTAATATGAATAAAAATAAGATCAATTTTTCTTTGAAGAACTATACTTTCAAAATATATACACTCAAGTTTTATCATATTTTAGAAATGGGGTATCAAATAAAGCGTATGGTAATTTATATAGTCTAATGCATGGTACTGAAAAAAGAAGTTTACTTGGAAATACTCTTTTAAATTCCTTGGAAATACCTATGTATAAGGCTGGAACCAGTTGTGTGATATTATCATAAAATCAAGATTATAACATGGAAAAAATTCTCCTTGTTTTTATATATTTGTGGTATTGTAATAACAAGTTTTTATTTTTAGTTAATTGCAAAAGACAATATTCGCATAAAAGATAATACTAAAATATTCTTCCTTTTTGGAAATAATGTATAAATGTTATCAATTAAATAGAGTACCAATACATAATATCACTATGATGTAGAAGGGTTCAATGCACTACGTACGCCCCAATAATTGAATTCGAACTAACAGACTTAATAGCCACCCTAATACCGGCTTCCTTTCAAATGGCCTTTTATTTTTCCTAATCTGTAAAAGCCAAGGTTTACAGAACCAATAAAATTAGAGAATTTGTGCGATATCATAAGGTAAGCATGTTTACAAATTGATCCCCAACAGTTAACAAATATTTGTTTAACCAGAAGAAAAAACTAGACTCATATATGTTTATAAAAAATAGTCGAACTAATCAAAATATAAATTAAATTTTATAATTGTTAAACTTTTTACACCTCAATATATAACCTGACTTCAATATTATATTCGACTTATTTAAAATTACACGGTTATCAAAATTACGTCAGATATCAGGTATCAAGTTCTTGGGTATTTATCTAACTAACTGTCATGGGACCCACATGTGGATAAATTTTGCAAAAAATTGGCAACCGTATTATATGCTTCATGGAGATTAAAACAGGTCAGTACAACTAATATACTGTTGTCATATTATTATGGTGAATTTCATAACCGTGTAAAGTACGGACTAATTTTCTGGAGCAATTCTTCTCACTTACTGCGAGTTTTCAGATTTCAAAAGCGCCTGATAAGAAGAATCGCTGGAGATCGAAAATAAGCTACCTGTCGATATATTTTTCCTAAATACAATATCTTAACATTATCATCATTATACATATACAAAATTGTTACATGTTTGTCACACAGGAACACAGCATAGTTTCTTTCATGAATGCAAAACCGGTGGTCGTAATAACTTCACTTACCTAGTACACTCGCTTCAAGTATTTGAAAATTGTATATACTATGCAAGGACTCAATTCCATAATAACTTTCCAGAATGGCCCAAGAGTATTGTAGATAACAAAACCTTTAGAAGGTTATTGTGGGATTTCCTTGCAAGTGTAGCCTTTTATAGCTTGGAAGAATACTTTATCAAGTGTTGATAATGTTCTAGCTTGTGAAAAATTGTTTTATTTATTTATTTATTTTTTTGAATTAATGAATCTGTATTACAATGCTATGTATTGTTTAATTGGCCTAATTTATACATTTTCTGTAATGTCTATTGAATTTAATAAACTTATTATTATTATCCTCGTACTGAACTCAGCATCTCAGCCTAGGCTGGTCTATATTACAATGCCAAAATGAGAAAGCAATTCAACTCCTCTCACTTAGCATAAAATTTTACGAACAATGTGGCACGTCTGCAAGAGCACTGCACGTTGTCCCACTATGGCAATCGATTTTGAGATACCAAGGTTCTTCAAATTTTTTGAAAAGTTCTTACTTATTAGGCCTTCGGCGGATATAACGAAAGGCACTATCTCTACCTTATGCAGTTTCCACTGGTTTTTCAAATCGTACGCAAGGTTTTCATACTTAGTGGTTTTCTCCAACTCGGTTTTCCTGATATTATGAGAGAGTGGCACTGCGATGTCAATTATAAAAGCCCTTTTCTCCTTTTTACTAATTAGAACAATGTCTGGTCTATTATAATCGACCGTTCGATCTGTTGTGATTGGTCTGTCCCAGTATAGGATTGAATCAGATGATTCCAATACGGGAGAAGGTGAGTACTTATAATATGGAGCAGGTGCGTTATCTAATAGCGAATACTTTAATGCAATTTGCTGATGTATAATTTTCGCCAGCTGATTATGTCTTCCTAAATAAGCATTAGGGGCTAGAACTGCACACCCACCGATAAGGTGTTCAATCGTTTCCCCCACTATACCGCACTTCCTACATCGGTCGACAACATCCATGTGTAGTATATGCTTTTCATAGTTCCGTGTTCTTACTACCTTATCTTGAATAGATGTCGCAAAACCTTCTGTTTCTGGGTACAACAGCCCATCGGTCAGCCATTTTAGAGACAATGGTCCATCAATGGTATCATTCTCGAGTGACTTTGGATACCGTCCATGCAGTGTCTGTTGTTTCCATTCACGGACACAATCCGTAAGTGTTGTTCTACCATCAACACGATTCAATTTATCTAGGTTCAAAGGGGTGAAACCCCGGTCCTCCTTAGCAACCAACTTCATTAGCGTGCTGCTTGAATTAATGAAGCGTTCTCTCATCTTACTCTCCTGGTTCAGACAAAGGTTCTTAATGTTCACGAGGCCTCTGCCTCCCAACTTTCTTGGAATGTACAGTCGCTTCATAGATGAATTTGGATGCAGACATCGGAATTTTGTCAATGTTCGACGTGTTAATCTATCCAGTCCATCAAGGTCTGTTTCTGACCATTTAACAATACCAAAGGAATAGGTCAGAGTTGGCACTGCCCATCCATTGATCGCTCTAATCAGGTTTCCACTGTTCAGTTTGGTATTTAAAAGTTTTGTAAGCCTCTTTTCGTACATAGTAGAAAAGTCTTTCTTTAACTGGCTATGGTTAAATTTCTCGTTTTGAGGTATACCTAAATATTTATAGGATTCTTCTGGTGCCAGTTGTTGTATGTTACAGTGTGTTGAATGTTGATTGTTGACTATTCCTTTTTGAATGCTAATGGTAGAGCATTTATCAAGTCCGAATGACATCTTGATATCCCTACTAAATTCTTCGACCATTTTTATTAAGGAGTTTAGTTTTTCTCTAGTTTCTCCATAGAGTTTAAGGTCATCCATATATAGTAGGTGCGAGAGCTTTCGTGGATTTCTCATGTTTAGTTTATATCCTATATTACTGTTGTTCAGTAATGTAGACATAGGGTTTAGGGCTAGACAAAACCAAACTGGAGAAAAGGAATCTCCCTGAAAAATTCCTCTCTCGATATTCGCAGTTGTAATGCATTGTTGGTCGATAAAGAGATTTGTTTTCCATTTCCCCATTAGGCACCTTAAGGAGTTAATGATGGGAGGGCTTATTTTATAAATCTTCAGGACTTCTAGTAACCAATCGTGTGGAACACTATCGAAGGCTTTCCTGTAGTCTATATAGCAGATGTTTAGGTTGCGTTTTCTTTTCCGCGCTTGTTCGAGAACTACAGCATCGATCGTTAGCTGTTCCTTGCATCTCATACTTGCTCTTATACATCCTTTCTGCTCTTCTTCAAAAATATTGTTTTCATCACAATGTTTGTAAATTTTTTCCATTATCCATTATTATTATTATTATTATTATTATTATTATTATTATTATTATTATTAAAAAGTATTATCCGCTTCTGCTGGTTTATGTTTTATCATACCTCGGGATGATTTACACACCAACGAGATGGACTTGGACGATATTTTTAGTTTGCACTAAGGAATTTTCTGACACTATGGAATGTATCGAATATAACTGATCTACTAATGGTAGATAAATTGTGTTGGATATGTAGTTGGTCCAGGTGTTTAATAAGTGTTTTTGGAATACTTCCTGTTGTAGAAATGAGAGGATATATGTTCACTTTACGCACTTTCCACACTTGCTTGATTTCAGCCGCTAATTCCAGCTGTTTATTGACTTTTGTGGCATATGTTGTTTGTATGTTGTGGTTTAACGGGACTGCTATATCAATTACTGTTACTTCATTTTTAACTTTATTGAAAACAATTATATCTGGTTTATTGGCTTGTATCGTAATGTACCATTGTTACCTCATGATCCCAGTATAACTTTCCAACACTGATGCAGAAACATTCTTATAGTATGGCTTTTTTGGTTGAATTAGGCCAGCATTTTTTGCAAGTTTGTAGTGTACAACCTTAGTCACATTGTCTTTTTGAGTAACCTATTCCTACTAATCAGGAGCACTCGCCTGTTATATGTTCAATAGTTTATCCAGGTTTTCCACATGCCTGCATTTATTGACAACATTCTTGTCCTTTATTATATATTTTCGGCGGTTCCTAGTATTTATCACTCGGTCTTGTATGACATATATAATCCAATTGTTTCACCTTGAACAGATACCACCGCATTTAACAATTTGAGACCTTGTCGACGTATTCTTGATATAGGTGATATGGATGGGTACCATAAAATGTATTCTGCTTCCATTTTTGCAATTGTGTCTCAATTCGTCTTGAATCTCTCTCTGGTTCAAGTTCTGTATAACCTCTTGCTTAGTTGGAGAGGAGTACTTATTGTATCTGCTAGACATATCACTTTGTCTAGTCTTTTTTAAATATTAGAGATTTTGCTCAGATTTTTTGTAAACTTAATTTCTGAGGGATTTAATTTAAGATACATAAAGGTTATCTATATTTAGTATACCCATTCTTCCCATATTCGGGGGAAGAATATGTTCTACAGCTGACTTCGGATGACGCATTTGGTATTTTGTTAATACGACTCGAGTTACCCAAGAAATAACTTCTAGATAAAAGTCAAGGTTGAGAAAGCATATATGTTAATAACTTTTACTTTGTTTATATGACTTAGGCTTGTTTTACGTATGGTATGTACCTTTTTTTATATTCTTGAGTTAGGTTAATTTTAATGTCGTTATGGTTTATATCTTTAAGTTGCATGGTTCCCAGATATTTGTAACTTTCCTCAGCAGTGAGATTTCTGATCAACTGTTTGCTTCTTATAAGCGACCTAACAGACGCTTATTTTTAGACATTTATTTCCAACCAAATGTCCATATATGTAGAATTTCTGAATCCTTTAGTGATAGCCAATAGTTTATTCAGTTGTATACTTCTATTAGTGTACATTTTTAAGTCATTCATGTATAAAACGTGGTTTATAGTGTAGTTGCTGTCATTTCTGTTTTTAATGTTGAATCCATATTTGGTAGCATTTAATGATCGACTTAGGGGATTCAAGCACATGCAAACAACCGCTTTTAATTGATCTAGATTTCATGATGTTTTGACTATTTGACAGGTGCAGCTCACTTGACCATTTGTACATTATGTGCTTCAGAAACCCTACTATATATGGATTAATTTGCAGTATTCAATGAGTGGAGGACGGAATCAAATATCTTTTTATAGTCAGTGTAGGCCATGCTTATAGTTTTCTTTATATTTCGTAGTTTCTTCGATGCTAACAGTGAATTTCAATTTTTCACTTTCTTAGAGTTTACATATGTATAAAAAATAACCTTGTAGTTAATAACCTTGATTAAGATTGCCGTATGTCCATTTTTAGGGACGAAGAGATATAGGTATAAAAGGTATAGGGGCCCATAGAAAAATATATTAAAAATCTTTTCTAGCCTTAAACCGTTAGTAGTATAGGTAAAGTTTGGGATAAATTTTCGAAGATAACGTGAACGAATGGCAAGATCGAAAAAGGACAAAGTGGATTCTGGGAAGCTGCTGTCTAGGAATGGTGATTTTGAAATTGCTTTGTTGAACTTGCTTTGAATGGAAAGACCCAGAGCAGATGTATATAACAGGTCGATATCAACAATGTGCTAGAAACGACTGCTCCAATAACACCAGCAGAAAAATGGGTTTAAAAGTTTAAAATTTACAGTAAAACCACCGATTTATGAAATGCCGTATTTCATTATATGCCGTATCAAAATACGGCGTATAATAACGAATACAGGACATCTTGGTGTCAAATCGAGCACGTTTAGTTTGCAAAGCTATAAGGACTTTCGTAAAGAAATTTTGCAAGAGTTTGCAAAGTTATTTATACTTTCGTGTGCAGCTAGTGTAAAAAATACTAACAAATAAACAATCGAATAAACAAAGCTAAACAAGCTGAAAAATACAAGAAGCACATTTTTGCCTTAACAAGTGAGGGTGGCATCGTATGCGGGATGCCTGCGCAAATGTTGGAGATTATCAGAAGGTTTTATTTAAAGTTATATGAAGATTAGAATCATTCAAAGACAACAATGCCCAGAGAAGGAACAAATGCCACGTAAGGCCATCCTGGTAGATGAAGAGACACATGCTATAGAATCGCTGGTAAGGCTCCTGGAAAGGACAGCGAAAGGGTTAAAATAAAAGCTGACGATCCAACTTTACCTAAAATTCTCGCAAAATTGTACTTTGCTAAAGTGATTCTAAAGATGATTAAAAGTAAGATGCTAAACTAATTCTTCTACATAAGAAAGGAGCACAGGACGATATTAAAAACAAGCCACCTTGCTTTCTGTATTGTACAAAGTTTTTAGCAAGATAACAACTAAAAGAATTTTAAAAACACTGAATGGCTCACAATCAAGAAAACAAGCAGGATGCCGAAGAAGATTCTGAACAATGTATCAGGTACCACCGCATCCAGATTATCGAAGAGACTATGGAAAATCACAATTAATACATCATGTTGCTATACTTGGCTTTTATTCACTTTGAAAATATATCTGATTCAATTTCCAAGCAAGTCATATACCAAAGCATGGATGTATTGTTTAACCAAGGGGTCAAAGCCTATGTAAATCTACTGGGATTCATATAAATGGGACAGAAAAGCAGTGGCGGTTGGTATATAAGAGCACGTGGGCACGTGTCCTGCATGAAGTACAAAACATAATTTCAGATTTTATATTAATTTATTTTCAGTTCTATAATCACGCTTCTTGCGACTTCTATGGTCTAACAACTATAATATCGTTATAGTTAATAAAATAGATGTAACAAAAACAGGTATAACAAAATAGGTGGGTTGTCGAAGCGCACCGATTTAAGAACACTTGCTTTGGGCACAGACAAGTTTGTGCCGCTACTGTTTTTTTACTATCGTGTGAGAAAAACAAAGACAGCAATGTATTGTTTCGCTAATAACCCGGCGATTAAATGCATTTATAACGTCATATCCTGGACCCTGCCCCATTTTCAGACATCCTAAGCGCTGACGTGTGATGGGTAGAGGCAACTGATTTATGTAGATGATTTGGTGTTGCTGATGGAAACAGAAGCGCAATTGCAGAAGTCTTTGGATGCGTGGAATAAGGCATTCACAAGAAATGGTCTTAGAATAAATGTGGATAAGACAGAGGTGATGGTGGATTCAGAATGCTTGGAGGATCTACATATATGGTTGAACAACTTAAATGTGAAGCAGGTTGATAAATTTATATATCTAGGAGGCGCCTTGGAGCAAAAGGGAAATGGAGAATGCGATCTAACAAACATAATAGATAGTACGATTAGAGTTAATTGTGCAATGTACAAACCCATTTTCTGTAGAAGGGAAACTTCAAAGAAAACCGAAGTTAAAGTTTATAGCTCGGTGATAGTGTCTATAGTGACTTACGGTAGTGAATCATTGGTTGTTGTCTGAATAGCAAAAAGCAAAACTAGAAGAATTCGAGATGAAGGTGAGGTACTGAAGAGGTGACAAGGTGGGATAAATTGAGAAATACCGATATAAGGAAGAGATTGGGCATTAGAGGGATATTGGAGGTGATTGAGAAAAACTAATTGAGATGGTGCGGGTACCTCGTGCGGAGCCAAAACGTGCGGCGGGTGGTGAAAACAAAACCTGGAACAAATCAATCGCTGAAAGCCTGGAGGAGTGGGGACTTGATTGGGAAGGAGCAATTGTGATGGCCAGAGACAGAGATAAATGGAGATGATTCCACTATGGGGGCCAGTTGATAGCTCAAACCTCTACACCTAGTAGGGTAGAAAATTAATCATATATATAATTAATAATGATCAATTATAAGCTGCATGTTGATTTACCCAATAATCAAAACATTTTGATCTAATTACGTTATTTTAACTGACCGATCGATTTAGCAGAGTGTTTTTTTTCTTCACTGCAAAGGCACTATAGTTATGAAGTAAAATGTATTTTTAAAACGAATTGATTAATTATAATTTTTAAAATATTTTAATAACTTAACTCACACAAATATAAATAATTACACATTCGTATATATATATATATATATATATATATATATATATATATATATATATATATATATATATATATATATATATATATATATATATATATATATATATACAAGTATATATGCATTATGTTGACTATTTAAAATACGTAATAATGCAGGTGACTACTTACGATTTAACATACTTTTATTTCATTAAAAATATTCTCCAGGATCTCAATTAACATTATAGTCGTAAGAAAACCTGTTATGTAATATAAAAAGACCTTATTAAAATTATTTTGATAATTCAAAATATTCAACTTGATTAGATAAAAGACAAACCGGGATATGATGACAAAAAAGTTTTAAATATTTCAATTTCAGTTTCGTAGGGAAAGTTTTAATTTTAACGATTTATGATGAAACTTTTAATTAATTTCTACTTTCATTGTTCATTAGGAAAGTTAATTAGTGAAATATTTTTGAAACAATGTTAAGATACTTAATGAATATATTGGAATAAATGCTTAAACTATAAAAGCGATATGTTTGGTAAATTCGACAGGTATGATTATGTGTAAGAAGTATGAAACCACAGCGATATTTAATATATAGAATATTCCATGATATTCTGACAAAAATTACAAAATTAATAATCGCTTACCCAAAAGTAAACACAATGTGCACAAGGTGGAAACTACTTGGGTTAACATCATTTTAATCCTTTGATTGTTCATCTGAAAAAAAAACAAAAAAAAATAACAGTTATCTTACCTTTAATAGAAATGTAATAACGAATAAATCGTTTTATATTTTAATTTATCTAAATACATTTTTCATAATAAATATGAATAATGATATTACAACTTAAAATCCCCTGGTACAAAAGGAAAAAATGGCATGTTTAAAAGGGTTTTATTTTTCAATATTTCTATATTTGAATAAAAATTTTAATTCTAGCCCTGTCAGCCATTCATTCACAAATTCTTAATCAGAATAATGAGATCCTAGTATATACTCTTTTAACTTAAGGATATAGGAGGGATGTTTTAAACTTTTCAAATCAACGTTGTGGATAGTAGCTGTTGCAACAATATACAATTGTCGATTGTCGATTGGGACTATAATCTAGCAAAAAAAAAACGACTCGGTTCAATTTTCCACATATAATTTTTGGGTTACTTCAGAAACTGATGGTATAAAATCTACATTCTCGCTTGTGATATGATCTACATAGAAAATAATCTCTAGGAAAATCGTTCGCAGTTCGAAAATTAAATGTTACCATTATATGTGCAGAGAAATAAGTGATTCAAAAGTATGGGGGAAGTGATAAGCCTACATGACTTTTTCCTGCGATTCTGGATCGTAGTGATGGGTCCAAAATTCATCCACTGTCACAAATCATTCGAGAATTTCCCGGATAATTATCAGTAAATTGGCCTTAACTAATAGATGTCTAATCCATTTGATAAGCTGTAAGCTGTAATTTTGGATCCTGAATGGTATTTTGGACAAAAAAATCTCATTTATAAGCTATTTCTTTATAATTTGCAGTAATCCTAAGATGTTGTAAGAATGCCATGTGAATTTCATAATGAACGAAACAACTTATTGTCATGGTTTTGTATCAACTTGTATACTATTCCATATGATGACGTAGAATCAACTAATAAATCGATATATATCATCGCCTATATTACGTAGTACTCTAACTAACTAACTAGTTAATAAATTTTAACCAACTAGTTAGCAACTCTAGTACTCTAATTAACTAAACTAGTTAGCAACTCTAGTACTCTAATTAACTAGTTAGTAAATTTTGGCTGAAACTAAACATACTTTTTATATTATACTGAATATTTGAGTATATTGTATATCAACAATATTAATAAATGATAAAAAGTTAATTTGTCTTATTTCTAGATTAAAGGATACTTTTTGATATTTTTATGTGAAATCAGTTATAATATCAATCCAATACTTATCAAAAATAATATAAAAAATATAGGAAAAAAAATCAACACTAAGACAAACTCATTTTACTGGATTAATCTCTTATTCCCTATGAGAGTATTAGATAATCAAAACAAAAATCACGTAATATTATTTACATTTGACATAGAAATTATAATTAGTAGGTCTACAATAGTTACTATCGCAGTTTGTAAATTGATCTTGCTTCTTGTAGCAACTCGTCTTAGGCACATTATATACATGCTTGAAGTTTGTTCATTTTTTTTATTGAACTTCATATTTCGTTACAATCTATTTCTTATATGAAAGGACAATGAAAAGGTAATACGAATGAAATTAAATTTATCTTAAATTAATACGAATGAAATTAAAATTCTCCCTCAAAAGTAGCTACTACGTTAATACATTTGTTTATAGAGATATTATTTATACCAATATAAACATTTTTCATAACATACCCGTCGATTTAAATCTACTTGCTGAGGCATTTGGCGAATGACGTTTTGAAGTGACACATTTCATTACTATTGACTATTTGATTTCTGCTCAAACATTTGAACCTTCGTTTTTTTTCTGAATATTAGCGAGTCTGCTATGAATAGTAGCCGAAGACGCTTTCTTATGGTACGCCTGATTTTATTGGAAATAATTCGGTGTATTTATATTCTTAAATCGCCCCGGGCGTCGATCCGTTCGTTTTGTGAAGCGTCATGACGTTTCACCAAAATCACATTTGGCATTTTCATGTGTTATTCTCTTCAAGTAAAGAGTGCAGCTGATGTGCAGATGTCGTTGCGCTCGCTCTTATAGGCGCTCGACAATTCGAGATTGTATTGGGGTGGTTTGTGGCTGTTCGCCGCACTCGGCTCCGCTGCCGGGCGTTCGATTATTGATTTTTCTTGATCGTCATGGGGCCATGTTTATTCTTTTTTCAGAAGTGATTTCCATACTTTTGGAATGTTGCGATCGTAATTTTACGTATTTAGCTCAACCCATTCATTTATTTCAAGTGCTTCTCTGATTGTTCGGACCTTGCAGTTTTCAATATTCGCTATTTCTTTGATTCCGGATTTTATGTCCTGTTTGTAGATGATGCTGGAACAGAGCGGAAGGGGTTTAGTTTTTTAAGTTGTTTTTAACAACGTAACCATGCGACATCACGTATCACTCGGGACCGGTTTCTACCCTTTCAAACGTCATCAGCCGAGCTCCAGATAAATGCAAGGAAAGCAGCTTGGAGAGGTGATCGAGGCCAGACCAGGTCAACTGGCTATTTTGATGGCAGATGCTCGTAGCAGTCAGAACAGCTCGTAACATTCTGCCTGAAACCTCGAGTATAGTACCAGATATGCCCACAAGATAGATTAACGAGGGCGTTTTAAAGAATTCAAGTCAATGATAGAAAATAATCAAAACAAGAAAATCAAAATCTTGAGGACTGACAATGGAAGTGAGTACTGTATCAAAAATTTTATAGATTTCTTGAAGAGTGAAGGTATAGTACACCAGAAGAATAACTTCTATACACCTGAACAAAATGGACTTTGTGAGAATCTTGCTCTCTCTACCATTGTAGAGAGAGCAAGATGTCTAATTTTCGAAGTTTATTTGTTTTGGGCGGAAGCTGCCAATACTGCAGTTTATTTAAAAAACAGGTAGGAGCTTCAGGCTTAGAACAGACTCCATACGAAATGTGGACTGGTAGAAAGGCAAATTTATAGCATGTAAGAATTTTTGGTAGTCCAGTTATGGTATATGTCCCGAAAGAAAAAAAGGCTAAGTGGAACAGGAAGTCCAAGAAATACATACTTGTAGGATTTTGTGAGAATATCAAGAGTTATAGAATTAATGATCCAGTAAAGAACTTAGTAAAAACTAGTAGAGATGTAGAGATTCTAGAAAAGACATTTACTGTCTGCATAGAAAACACAGATTCAGTGAGGGAGTTAATGAAGGAATCTGTGGTTAAATTAGAACCTTTTGACCAGTCAAGCTCAAGTGAATCAGATTACCTAGATGTTGAAGATGAGAGCGGTGCAGACCGACGCAAGAGGAGAGTAACAACATTGAGAAGATACTTCACACAAAACAAAGGCAATTAATTCACCAATGACAGTAAATGAAGAGAGACAAAAGCGAGAGAGGAGGCAACCTGAGCGTTATGGATTTACTAATATATGCACCAGCTACGTAGGTGAAGATGGAATGACATATACAGAAGCTATCAGAGTTGTTGATGCACCAGATAACGAGAGTGTAGTGCAATGCAAATGGGTGTTAAAAAATAAATACTGTTATGACAATAGCGTGAGACATGTTACGTGATTAGTAGCTAAAGGTTTTACACAAAAAGCCGGTGTGGACTATCAAGAAACTTTTTCTCCAGTAATCATACATTCGACTTCGCGATTACTATTTGCTTTAAGTGTACAGTTAGATATAGACAGTACTCGTTTGGATGTCACAACAGCCTTTCTTAATGGTCACCTAAAAGAGACGCATTTGCCAGGTTTTCCTGTCGCAGATTTAAGTAAAGTTTTAATATAAAAAGGCTGTTTATGGCTTGAAACAGTCATCACTTGTTCGGTACCAAAGAGTAGAGGAAATATTATTTAATATGGGATGTAGTAAGAGTAAACTAGAGCCTTGTCTTTTTATAAAGAATCATAGCAATGATAAGATAACTATTGTTGGAATTTACGTTGATGATTTTTTGATATTTTCAAATATTAGGTCTGAAACTACATTTCTAATAGAAACTTTCTAATAGAAACTATAGATCAAGAACATTATATTGAGCAATTGTTAAACAAAAAGCTATGGCTGATTGTAATACAGCTGAAACTTCTATTGAGTGTAAATTCAATAATTGTCAAGTCAAACATTTGTGAAGAGAAACTACCTTATCAAATATTAATAGGTCACTTGATCTACTTAGCTGTACTGACCCGACCAGATATTGCTTATTCGGTCAGTTATTTAAGTCAATTTAACAATTCTTATTCACATATTCACTGGAATTATGCGAAAAGGATCTTGAGCGATTTGTTGAAAATAAAAAACTATTGTTTAAAATATTCCAAAGGAATAGCAGAACTACTAGGATTTGTAGATGCTGATTGGGCAAGTAATGCCATTGATAGGCGGTCATACACTGGATTTTGTTTTATGAAATCTGGCTCTGCTATTTCTTGGGAAAGTAAAAAACAAAGAACTGTAGCTTAAAGCAGTTGTGAAACTGAATACACGGCTTTATTAGAAGTTTGCCGCGAAGCCATTTATTTACAGAACTTAGAATTCGAGATAAGAGGTTTTTCTAATACGATTATACTATACAATGATAGTCAGAGCACATTGAAGCTGGCAAATAATCATCAGTCTCACAAACGTTCTCAACATATTGATGTGCGATACAATTTCATTAGAGAGATAATTAATGATGATATTGTTGAAACAAACTATTTGCCAACTGCCAACTGCCAACATGCCGGCTGACTTATTGAATAAAGGTTTATGCGGGGTGAAGCATTACAAATTTATGAAAATTCTTGGTATCGCTAAAAAATAAGTTTATTGATATGGTATTATATATAATATTAATAACAAACAACCTTAACAAAATAACAAACAACCTTATATAATTATAAGGTTGTTTGTTATTTTGATATAGTAGGGGTGTTAGTATTTGATATCAAAATATCTAATAGTTGCTGAATGTACCTGTACATACACTACTGGTATGTCTGTGTATGGTGTGTTGTCTATAGCTAAGAAAAAGGGTGAAAGATTTCTGTAATATTTCCCTCCACGGACTCGTTAAGCTATCTTGTGGGCATATATATATATATATATATATATATATATATATATATATATATATATATATATATATATATATATATATATATATATACATATATGAAATGTTACCTGCACACAGCAACCTGCGTCTCCGCCTAAATGAACATTTTGTTATGTGTTTGATGGGGGATGAGCCCCATCCCTTCAAATGGAGGGCATATGTTTCGCCTCTTGATGTTTAGGCTAGTCAGGGTACCGACACATGCTCTCCCGTCAAGAATGAATGTGAAACTCAGCTACTGTAAGTCGCCGAAAGTATGGGTTGTTGACTGTGGATAGAGTCTCCCTATTCTTGACGGGAGAGCATGTGTCGGTACCCAAACACCTAACAAAATGTTCATATATTCATATATTTATATATGTGTATATATATGTATATATATATATATATATATATATATATATATATATATATATATATATATATATATATATATATATATATATATATATATAGTATATGTTAGTTCGTAGTGTTTCGCGGATGGAAGAATATGCTAGACTATTAGTCCGGGAGTACATCCGATCGTTTGTGTCCCGTTTGTTGGGAATGTGCAGACGTTTCGCTAAGGTCACACTTGGCATTCTCCATGCATGTCTGAAGACTGAAAGCTGTGGACTACTACTACTACTTTCCTGTGGTTGAAGTTGATCCTGGGGCCCTTACTTTTATTCACTTGTTGTCCGATCACGTCTGTTTCGCGTCAGTCGCAATCGGTGGGGGTTTTTTAGACGCCGTTCTTTTGGCGAGGTTCCTTACCTCACGGTACTAGTCGAGATTAATCGACCTTGATAGAAAAAAGAGGATAGCTGCTCCGGAAACGACCCGCAAGTATCGATTCCGGTGGAAGTTTATTCATGATTAAGTTGCTTGAATTCAGGCTGGTCGTTGACTCTGTTTGGTTTGAATGAGCTGATGAATTGCTCGGTTCTTGTTCCTTGGCTGAGGTTCTGAAGTATTCTCTTTCTTTTCAGGTTGTTATACCGTTTGTTAGTGGTGTTATTCTTACTTTGATGTTGTTCTGTTATACATGCGTTTTGGTAGCTTGGAATGGACGGATTGGATGGTGCTGCCAATCTAAGTACATCGATTCTTCACCGTCGTCGGGGCTAATGCTATTCTCTTGGTTAGGTCCAAGCCTTCTGCGAGACGACTTTGGGGGTGCCCGCTCCCTATTCCAGATTGGAGCTCCGCTGCTAGAACTGCCAACAGCCATGGTCATCTGCCCCTGCAATGGCCAGCGCGCTCGCTAATGCGTACGACGACCACAGAGTCCACCCCTGCTTCTCCAACTTTGGGGCTAAGACTTATTCTCTGGGTTAGTTTGAAGTGTCACTCATGCCCAAGCGGCACATCGGGGGTGTCCGCTCCCTAGGCCAGATCAGACCTCCGCGACCGAAACTACCAAATGACACGGTTATCTGTCCCCATGGTGACCAGACAAAAACACGTCCGGTCACCTCGGAGTCCCACTCCGAACTGAAAGCTGTGGAAACTGTCTCTTAATATTTATATTCTTCTGGGTCGCAGATTGTGATGGTGCGTACTTCTTATTGGTTCTGGTGTTGGCTCTGTCCCCTCAGACGATATTTGGGGTGTCACCGTGGTTCTAATGGCTGATTTTATTGTTTTATATAGGCTTGTATGCGGTATGCTTGATGGCGGTGTGTGTATGTTTTATGTGGCTTGTATGCGGCTTGTATTTCATATTCATTTAGCTTCTGTTGGTTGTTTTGATGGTTAATAGTCTTCTTTATGTTATACGCTGAGTAGCCGTTCTGCTTTAGAGTATTTCCAACGAAGGGGAGTTTTTTTCCTCCCCTTTCCCCTTCCTAGATGTCCTAATAATCAAGTCTCAAGATGGACGCTTACAACACACAGTTTACCGGAAACCAACCCACACGAGCAGATACCTGAGCGCAAGGTCCCATCACCATCCAGCACAACTTCAAGGGGTTGTCAACACCTTGATTTCTCGGCCTCTCCGACTATCCGAGACATCCAACGACATCAACCGAGAAAAAGAGCTCAAAACAATCATTGACGCTCTACAGTGGATCAAGTGATGAGGAAGGGAGTGAACTAGGACTTATCCGCTGGAAAGTTTCACTACAAAAGCTAACTCCCGAAGATCAATGCATCAAAAAAACTGGAATGCGAACATGAGAAGTTGAAAAAGAAATATAGTCGATGTAATGGATGAATGCATGACAATGATAACTGATAGGTCAAGGAAGCATCCCTACGGGTACATTCATCGGTCATTACTGAG